>CABFWO010008943.1:0-14765 GCA_902155825.1 Timema genevievae | reverse complement strand
CTTTGAGTGCGTGCCGATATTGTACTAGAGTCCTTCTTGCATGCAGACTAATAATATCCTGGACTAATGTTTTCCGCTTACACCGGGACCGAGGATTGAAGCCCGGACCCCCAGTAAAGAAGTCTGATACCTTGACACCTTACCCCTAGACCGCCAGGTCACCGATATGTAACTGTCTTCTGAGGTTGGGACAAGGGCACCCATGTGGATTTTATAATTGGGGTGGGAATTGTAGTACGTAAATGGTCTTTAACAGGGGTTGGAAAGTCGATTGTTGTGGTCGAGGTATTATTTGATGATGTAAATTAAAGTTGTTCGGGTAGACCAGGGGTTCTTGCCCCTGGGCGAACCTTGGCTCAGGTTTGGTATTTTTCAGAAAACTATTCAGCCATATTTATAACCTAATTGTTGAGACAAGAATGCAAGTCACGTTTATATTACACATTTTACTTGAGTCTGGATATAATATTAACATTGACTGGCTATAGTTACCCTATAATATAATTTTAGTAAATATAAATTAGGGATTCCCCATTTAATTGAAACCTATCAACACACAGACCTCAAAACCTAGGAAAGCAAATCAAATAGAACACACCCAATCCTAAATTCAGGAAGTATAAATAATAAGATAAGACAACAAAATAAACTAATTATGCAAAAACGATCGACCAATCAACCTAAAATAGGAGTAAGAAAATACTCGATAACGTTTCTTTTTGTAAAGAGCGTTTACTCGATACTCGTGAGAAAATTGTGGTTACGCCTTGTTGGTAGATTGCCAGCCTTACGCACTAAACGTAATCGGAGCCGTAAAAGGAGAGAAGGCGAACATCTTAAACAAAAAAAATATCGATTTAATCATTGTGACGACACAAGTGGGGCTGCGTTGCCATACCGGAACATGTCTTTGCGACGTTGCCGTCCATTAACCTAGGTCAACGTCCTAATGGCCTTGGCGTGGGAGTGGGTGGAACGTAAACACTTCCCCGTAAGTAGGTTTACTTTAGAAAGGGGCGGGAGGGGGGGAAGCGAAGTCAAAATATATTACTTCTGATGTACGGCTCTGGATGAAATAACAATGTGTCTGTACAATTAAATAAAGAATTCAATCATGATGTGATTAGTGAGATGACTAGAGCTAGTGAGAGTGAAAGATGGAGCTAATGATACAACTGACACATTCCTTTATAGTTGAGTTATAGGAAGAGAGAGTGGTGGTAGCTAGTGATACAACTGACACATTCCCTAGTTGAGTTATAGGAAGAGAGAGTGGTGGAGCTAGTGATACAACTGACACATTCCCTAATGGCTTATGTATTGTATATTGTGTAATAATTTAACATGATTTATTTTGGAGTTTTGCTAAGACCCAAAATATATTTAAATGTAATTTTTATTCATTTATTTTAGGAGTATGAAAATTACTACCCCTCCTCAACTCAAAATCCTATATAAAGAATAAATATAATTATTTAATTGAGTGCTCACCCAAAAACGTTTTGTAAGTTGAGTGGCTATAATAAGTAGTGAGGCATTTAAAAGCCTCTGGGGTGAGCATTGATCTAGTGACACTAACTAGTGTTTCAACTTTACATACCCAACCATTTATTTCAATCATAGTAAAGTTTCAAATGTTCAAGCATATTGAGCTACAGGCTAAATTTCAATCTCATACTGTATGTATTTAGGATTCTCGAACTTTCCCCACTTCAATCTATAGGGGGCCTACTAATAGAATTAATAAAATAAAGATTTTTTTTTTGTCAGTCATGAGCGTTGCGTGATATCTATTGCATGCAGATGTCTAAAATTTTAAAATTAGTAGCCTCTGTGCATGTATATCTAAATCTTGAAGCAGGCATTCTAAAATTTAATTATTTTTTTAAATCAATTAAAAATTGGGTTGGAAGAAATAAAATACAAAGAGACTTTTTTTCTGTCTGTTTGAAGAAAAGAAAAGTGTTGTCCGGGGTAAAGTCGGAAACTTCTGCTTGTCTATGATATAAGATTTCTCCTCTTTCTGTTGTTTGCTTTTTAGATAATTTGTTTAAATTACTAAACAAACAAAATAAAAGAGGAGAATATATTTTAAACTTGTTTCTACGAATTTTTATAAAAATTCAAATACAATTTTCGCATGGTTTAAAAATGATTATTTCTCTAAATAAATACTCATAGTACCCTACACGCCTGTAGAGTTGAAGTCAGAAGGAATTTTGGGTTGAGTTGGTAAAAATGTATCGACTCTGACTTCAAAATGAAAACTTAAAATATTACAACAATTTTATAAAATAAAAGTATTATTTAGGACCTAAATTTGTAATTTGGATTGACAAATTTATTTAAATATACACTCACAATGGCAAAGAAGATTCACATGAATAAATGTGTATTGGAGCATTTACTACAATCGTTTGTTTTTTTACCTCCATAACTGTTTTCAGCCTATAAGTCTGGGTCAGTTCTTTATTCCAGCCATATATATTCCACTACCGGCTTGATAAGCCAGTCGTAGCTATGCCTTAAAATCTACCTTAAGATTAGGACAAACATAACATCCAGTCCCTGGCCGTTAATTTATCAATGTGAAAGGGTAAACCCATATTTTCATCAATGATAAATTTTCGGCCATGCCGGGAATCAAATCCTAGACCCTTAGGTCATTAGACAGACAAGCTAATTACCGAGCTAAGGTGTCGGACCAATCAATTTGTTTTACTAATTAATATACATTAACCATTTATGAAGAAGTCAAAGTCAGAGTCAAAGGCTTGGCTTACATGAATTAAATAACACTTTATGTTTGACTTGGAATTTATTCAATTGATAAACACTCCAAAATAAAAATAAACAATCAAAGTTTTAAAATTAGGATATTAGTTTTAGTTTAAAATGGTTGTTTGGTCGAAGAATGACTAAGTTATTGAAAAGAAATTGTCATCATCATAAACTTCTAGGATTAGACTTTTATTTAGCCTGTACTGTCTCCAGGAATCTGATCCTGTGAATTCTGTTTCTCTACGGCTGTCTTCTACTTCGAGGTTTATATACCAATCTGTATTTGCAATAGAATGCAGTTTGGTTCCGTTCTTTATGAATGATATCATTGCTCTTTGAATGTATGAATTGTTTCAAGTAAACTCTGTAGCCTACTTTCATCTCAGACCAAATATTCTCATTTATTTTGTGATCTGATAAACTATATCCTTCTAATGGTCTTAATAGTTTCATTTCAGCTGCTTTGATTTGTTTGTGTTGTTGGTGAAACCTTACTTAATCTATGAAGAACTTGAAAGTTAATAAGCGAGTGTAAAAGTACACCTATGCCACCTATCCCTATGTCTAGTATAGGTTCCCTCTTCCCATTGGGTTTTTTCTGTCAATACCTTAAACACAATTCTAGACTATCCCATTCTAGCTGCATTTCCTGCGCACCGTAATCTAATAGACTTGGTTATCCTAACAACATTTTGTGATGAGTACAGGGTATGCAACTCATCATTATGTAGCCTCCTGCACTCCTCAATAGCCTCATCCCTCTTTGGATCAAATATTATCCTAATCACCTTGTTTTTGAAAACCTTGAAAAAATTTTCATCATTTAAGGTACAAGCATGTTTCACAACCATATGGAGCAACCAGTTAAATTATTGTTTTGTATATTCTGATTTTTACATTTCTTGAAAGCAGTCAAGATGCCAACAACTTACAGACCAATTAATACCAAGCATTTGCCAACCTTATTGTTTTCCTAATTTCCACTCTAATATTGTTTTTGCTAGTTATAATGTGCTTAAATATTTAAACACATTAACCATGTCAAGTGATTTGTTGTTCAAAGTAATCTCTAAATTAATGTCCTCCCTCTGTGTTCTCTGTGTGATCATTCTTAGTCTTTCCAGCCTTTAATTTTGAGCATATTAATTTTCCTTACTAGTCTTTAATTAAAATACCTGCATTTCTTGCGAGAGTTTCATTACTATTACCTAACAAAGCTAAATCATCTTCATATATCGTGATAGCTGCATTGTTCCGTATAGTGGCAACCCTTCCCTACTTTCTTGCGTTACCCTAATAGCATACTCAAACGGGGAAAGTTCACCTCATCGTTTCAACTCGTGTATTTCAAAATTATCTGACATCCACCTCGTACTTTGCCATGTGTAGAAATATCTGTCAAATATACCTCAGAATGACAAGTTTGTTTTGGTATCCCAAACTTAAATAAAACTAACATTTCATATACCTGACTCAACTTGTTTCTTTTAACTGAGTCATGGCCTTTTTAAAATCAATGTCACAGTTGATTTACTTTCAGGTATTCCCACTTTTTAAAATAATATTTGCTGAGCAGTGAGAATCTGACCTGTTGTTTAGCTATTTAGTCGAAACCCACAATAATGATCTCCAATTATTTCCTCTGCGTATGGTGTCAATCTCATTAAAATTATGTTAAACAGTGTGAATCAATCTATACACTATGATCTTCATAGAATATTGAATGATTCACAAATTAAATACTATCTCTCCTTACTAAATTTAATAGCCTGTGTGATTTAAAAATTACAGCATTTTGGTAGTAATTTATGAACACATGAAAAGTTTAGTCTTATCAGTGGTTACATTGTGTAGTGTCATTTTTAGATGTTAAATATTTGTTCAAAGAGAAAAATATATAATTAATGGGTTTCATTTGCTATAAAAATAAGATGAAATATGGTTGTTGTAGATAATGATGGTGTGTTTTTAAAAATTATAGTTAGTTGGGAGGTTGCTTAAGTGTGCTGTGTGTCTCAAAAACATTTCCGACCGATATCCAGTTTCTTAGGTTACCGGTAGTTACTTGGTTGAATTTTGATGTATGTACATGCCTATATATAATTTTTATATTAATTATTGATTTGTCATATTTTGTTTGTATAGATAATAGAATATTGATATTTAAGTTAGAAAAAAATCTTCGATGCCTTTAATGATGAGAAAGCCTACTATTCCCTTTAATCCAAAAAAGCATTTATTTTAATATTGACATGTCAAGCACCTTGTGTGTTTATTATATTATTAACGCTATTTGTAAGTATTTTTGTTGTTAAAAACACTTTTCCACAAGAATGTTTAAATGTACCTTGTCCATTACTTGAGAAAATTCAAGTTGGTTAAATTTGTTCATGTATTTTGTGAAGCAGTTAAAGGGGTAACAAGGCAAGAAGATGCCCGAGTGATGTTTTCAAAAACTAACAGTACTAGATTTAATGTAGCTATTCCTCATTAATAATGGTTTGACAAATTAACGACGCAAAGGGAAGTTATTATTGCGTCTTTCGAGCACAGCCTTGGTGATTTATTAACAATATAGATATTAACGTATACGGATTTATAATGAAAAAAACAACATAATGGGGAACCTAAAAATTTTGTTTCTTTCTGTCAATTTGATTTGTCACTTTTTGAAATGAGTCGACTCAAAACTGATGTTCGGTCAAATTTTCCCAAAGGTAAAGAAAACATTTTATTAATAACAAAATCAATCATTCGAATAGCTTACTAACTTGCCTTGAAAATTGATAGTTCCTGTTTACACGAAACACACTAATCAATGTAATCATTATTATTATAATATTCTATCTTATACATAGAGAAATGGTACGAGGAATACACAACTTCAATTTAGTATGGATTAAAAGATTCTCTGAACACCCTCCAATTAGACCAACCTTATTAGAACAAAATCCCATGGGCTTTTACATTTTTAAGTATTTACATTGGTAATTTGTGTTAATGGCTATCTCTGGAAATAATATACTATGCTTGAATTCACATATTTTCCCTTTATGACCATCTTTTATCAATTAGTACTTTTCCATTTCCAAAATGTGTAAGTAAGGGCTGAGCGTGCCCTGTGGCATCCATACCTATTTTTTTCCTAAAATATATTTAATATTTTTTCTAACTTTGGATTATTGTTTCATGGCAAACAAATATATTCTATGCCAATTTGGGTGGTTTAATACGTATTATTTTAAAAGTTAACGCAATTTATTTTTAAAAATTGATCAAGTTCTATGGGAAAATAAAAACCTAAATTATTTGATGACTTAAATGAGTGTTTTTCATCATAATTTATTTATATTTTCAAATTTGTGCATATTTTGGTATATGTTTCTTGACCCGATAAATAATTTTTATAATTTTTTTCCGATAATTTCAGTTCTAGATGAATGAGGTGTTGCGCGAATTCTATCTATAAGTCCAGTGTTAAAGATACTTACAAAAAGTACCAAGGTAAATAAAATTTAACAAAAAATGATCACTACGTGTTTTCAGGGGTGTTCTAGGTTTGGTGTTGGCCTCGTCTGACTGAGGCTAGTATTTTTACTGTGGATTACATTGTGGGAGAAAGCTACGGAGTCTTGGTGTTGCTTACGTGTGCACGAGGCCGAGATTTTGAAGGTATGGTTTGGGGGATGTGAGGCAGGCCTCGGTAATAGCCTGGAGTATGGCTGAGAAATATATTTTGACAAAAGTTCACTTACGGTGTTTGTGGGCCACTATATTGCCGTGTCCAAGGTAGTCGAGATTCTGAAGGAGGATTAAACCGATGTCAAGGGTGAATGACTTCGGTGGACCAACAGCTGTTCTACCCTTGACTAAGTTTTGTTACCAGAAGGAGAAGCACTGAAGCCCTCATATACAGCTGAATCTAACTGATTATTAGAATTTTATGTAAGTTTACTCTGTGTTTGAGAGGGGTTATAATCCACGCTGATCCGACGGCCGTTCGACTAATGATCTATTATGGTGGCTGGCAAGCCGATGGACGTTTAGGTGGCCCTCGATTTCAGATGAGTCTGAATGACATTCTGGCTGTGTATAACCATTAATCTCTATAAAATAACTGAATGGATATATGTGGCTGATATTTTTGAGCTGGTCTGCACACCATTGTGTAAGAGAGAAGGAAAATTTCAAATATCTCTCCCCCTCTTACACACATACAAGGCAATGTGGGAGTTTAATATATTTCACCAATTTGTATGAATATATGAGATACATCAATATATGATTGGTATAATGAATGTAATTCTTTTAACACTGCGTCTTACTATCCATACGGGTTATACACTTAATATGTTATTAAAATGTTTAAAGAACATAACTAATATTGACACTCGTGACTTGTTTCACCAAATAAGTTAATGTAGGCTAATATAGTAATACTGACTATAAGATTCAATAAGCCTATAACCCAAATGATCGTTTAAACGTTAAACTTGGTAATTCAAACAAATTTACTAAAGATTCTAGCCACCTTATGTCATTATAGTTATCGAACTTTCAATATAATACGGTTTCTGAAAGAAATATAAAAGCTAATCGCCACATTTAAATATATTGCGGTCTTGGCAGAATGTTTACATGAATGATATTATTTTAATATATTAAAAATTGTATTCACATTTGTATAATATTACCACTAATACTGGAGTATACATTCTTTAAAATAAATATGTCTTCAGCTAAGTGTGATATAATACTTTACTATTTTCAAATAATACTTTTACTCACCAGAGATATGTTTTCGCACAAGAAGATTGAAATAAATAGTTAAATCTGTCCCCTCACAATCAAGCAGATGATAAACTTGAGCGTCCTACTTTGGTTCTTTGCAAGTAGTGTATTTATTTATGTCCATCCAGTATAGTTAGAGATCTCTGATTTTATCTCTTAGAACTTTACTCATTTTCCGCTAGGATCACTAGTTCAACCTAGGCTAGGTTCGTATATTTTGACTGAAATAGTTTCTATTGAAGAAAATAGAGTTTAATTCATAATTAATACGTTAATTATCTGTGAAAACATTATAATAATTTCTTTTGCTAGAATTATTGTATACAAGTATATAGGTCTACTCTTCGGTTTAATAAAACAATTTCATATCTTGTGTTCTCTATGTCCTGACTATGTGTGTTGTTTATGTTTAATCTATAAGTTGACCTTGACATCGAAAGCTAAGATCATTAATATATTTTCTATGGCTAAGATGTCGGACAGCTTGGTTAGAAATAAATGTACCCTTATTAATTCTCTGATTATTAACATTGTTGTTTCTTCCTAGTAAGTAGTTTGTTTTTCACCCAATATATATATATTTTTAAATTATTTCAAATATCCTGGTTTTTGAGATTCCTTCAGGTTCAGGGCTGTTGTCTACTGTTTTTTCTTTAGTGTTTCTATTTATTTATTTATGTATGTATATATTGATGTTTGATTTGAAAAATAAATAACCTTACAATCAAACAAAAAATAAAAAAAAGTATTCTTTCCAAACAAGCAAATGTCAAGAAACAAGTTCACGCTAGTATAGCGCGACCCTAGTAACACTGTTTTTTATAACGTTAATCAAACTGAAACTTCGTCATGATTCAAAGTCAGTGTGATGTCCGCAACACAAAAGACCAAAAAGAAAAATGACTACAGACCCGCTTCGGTGGCCGCATGGTCTAAGGCGTCACTCTCGCAATAAGCTGGCGATGACGGGGAGATCATGGTTCAATCCCGGTTGGGTGTAGGCCTACTTAGGCTGGTTTTCCCTCAATGGTTTCCTACTCTCCGCGCAAATTTGGGTACACTTCCCCTGAATTCAACCTCCCTCATCCCTAACCTACTAGCGTAATTAGTACATAAACATATAACCTGAATAGGTAAGAGAGCTCTTTCGTATCAGCAGTCGATTATTTAACCACCAGATGGAGGCTCCGCCACTGTTTGATTGCCGTATAGCTGGTCCAAACAAAGGAAACATCCTTCATGTGTGTGCAAATGCTGGTATCAAAGCTTATTCAGCAATGTACCAACTATTAGTAAACTAACACACTAAATCTTTGGGAATCTGCTTGTTTGGTTTACTACTGGCAGTCGAATTGCTTCTTCACTGTCTATAGGCTACTACATATCTTGACTTTTCGCTACGTCACAGGTAGGAAACATCCTCGACTCTTACCTACCATCTCCACATAAATGAGCATGGTTCCGTGTTTTTACCTCAAGTCCCCCTATATAATCTCACATCACACTTGGTAGTATGGTAGGTACTTATGTTATTGTACCCCAAACATCCTCACTGCTCTGTAGCCTGTCACTAACCTATAAACTTTTCACATTGTTGATACGATCAACACTTTCATTGGTAAAATAATACTTCCTGTAATGCTTTACCTACCTCAAGATTTACTTTACCCTTGTCCTGTGTTGATTCAAGCTCGTGATGGTAGCCTTGTGTTCCCGCACAAGTGAATTAATTCACTGTGTACCGAGTTGATGTGGTTTGAAATACACTTCTGGATCTTCAACCCTATGGGCCGTATGCTAAAACTTAACTAAGTGGGTGCTAAGTTGACACTAGCGTGGGTTTGCTTGCATCATCATAGGTTAAAAGAGCAATAACTCGGGACCACACTCTTGGTCCACTAATCATTCACCAACAACATTCTTGCATACTGCCCGATATGTCTCCAGTAGTTTGGATCCTATTCGCCACATCTTACTACCCATCCAGCTATACCCATTTAAACTTTTTTTTTTTTGTGTAGCATTTGTGTCAAGGGAGACTATTTAGGAAAAACCACCCCCCGTTCACCCGACTGGGATTTGAACCCCGATCTCTTCGTAATCTGGAGTCCAGTCTTTTGCAATGGCTACGTCTTAAGACTGTTAGGGCACCGAAGTGTGTTTTAATTATGTTAGTGGGATGGAAATGTGGAAGATAGAATTTAAAGGAAATGCACTCACATTTGTGAAGCTGGATAGGTGAAACTATAGTTGATTAAAAAAAAAGTGATGCAATAAATTAAACGCTTTACCTTATGAATAAAATTGAGATTAGCTTCCACCAATGTCCAAATTTGAAACATGTGAACAATGTTTTACGAATGCATGTAATTTATGTTTGAAAAAGAAGAGAGTTTGAGCCAGAACTAGTTTTTATTTTTAATTTAGCATCGCGTCTTAATACCCGTTCGGGTTCTACACTTAAGTACTAACTACGCTAATGGGTTAGAGATTGGGAAGGTTGAATTTAGAGGAAGTGAACCCGCATTTGCGTGGAGGGAGAGTGTAAAACCATTTAGGGAAAACCACTCCCCCAGTTCACCCGACTAAGATTCGAACCTCGATCTCCCCGTCCTCGGCAGTCTGGCTCAGTTAATGTTAGGGATTCACCACTAGCTTACAGATGTTCTCACATTCACTCTTATTGTTTGACTCGAGCCAACTTTTATAAACTACCGAGGAGATGGGTAGCAATTAAAACTCAGGCAATACATTCTGTTGTATTTCATTTATTGACACGTTAATTCCATCTATACAAAACCTTATTGGGTTTGTGACAAATAGAAATAGAAAGCGTCTCAAATATTTTCTTTTTTTCCAAAAATAGCAACGATATGTTCAATTGCCAGCATCATAAATGATACACATACAGCTATAATGTGAAGATAAAATATTGCATATATTGTTTGAATATCCACACTTCCTAGATTTTCCATTGGAGTGTATGATATTTGAACGCCGTGCTTCTCTACCAACCTTTTGATAATTCCACCCTCAATAAGTTTCTTCAATCTGTAAAGTGAAATTTATTTTGTATCATAAGTAACTTTCTTTATTTTAATTTATCAGTTAAAGATTTAATTAAATTTGTATTTTTCTTTTACACTTTTATTTTATTAACAAATACTGAATCATTGATTGTTCAGAGTTTTATGACATCTTTATCCTTAGTTTAATTTCTAAATTATGTCATCATTTCTTACTGTAAAGTTGAACATTTAAAGTGTTTTTTAGCACAAATTAAAGTTAGTTCACACTAGGCTTGGAATTTTTAGATATAGGCCCCTAAAAAAGATTACTAAAACTGTTTCTAACTTGTTTTTTTGAGGCAGATAATGAATACAAAACTTTTTTAAAAGCTTTACAAATGTTTCCTAACTTTATTAAGTTTTAAGTTCCCCTTCTTAATATTACACTTCCTATCCAGAACATGTTATGTTGGCAAGATGGAGAGGGGTAAGTTGGAGGTATTGCTCGATGCATATTCGTTTAAGGATAGGAAGAAAAGCCATATTTAGAGAGAGATTATTTATTTTATAATCTGAATGCTAGGGCTATTTTTGGCACATAATTTTGTTAATTTGAGAAACAAAATTATTTAGATCTATATTCTCCTAATTTGTTTATCTATATTAATAAAATGAAGAATTTATCTGTCATGGGTGTTACATGAGATCTACCTTACTCAGAAGGATGAAATTTAAAAATTAATAGCCTTTGTGCATGTACACGTGTACCTCGAAGCAGGAATTTAAAATTTTGTATTTGATTTTTTTTTTTAAATAAATTAAAAACTGGGTCGAAAGAAACAAAATGAATAGATTCTTCCTCCCCCGTCTGTTTGAAGCCAAGAAAAGCGTTGCCTCGGGTAACAACTCAATCCATTGTGTGGTTACCCTGGGCAATGCTCGATACTTATGCTAGTAATAGTAATAAATTGTACTCACTTGAAATTAAAAATGCGGAAATAAGGGCTGCCCTTGATAAAAGGGAAAGCAGTTTGTACTGTATGAGATATCTTGTCCAACGAGACGACAGTACACTCCAGATGCTCTAGGCATGGATTTACAAACACAGAGGATGATACAAACACATAGTTGTCGAGTTTACAAACTCTTTGCAATCCTTCCTTGACACTAGATGGGAGATTACTCAGTTCAGGGGCAATAAGCTTTTGATAAACTTGTCGGTACAAAAGACTTTCACTTTCCTACGGATAGAATAGAATGTTGAACAAATATCTCATTGATGTGCGATACTGATAATCACTAAGCTGCGGCAGGAGGGAGCGCGAGTAATCTTACAGTTTTTATAGTATTACTTTTTTTGGCCAAATAAATCAAATATTTTTCCAGTAGCAACATAGAGTTTAGTTTTCTGCACATGCTAATATCAACAGTTGTTGAATAACTGTCAAGGGTGTCCTGGAATTTTGTCGAAACTTTTGACAAAATTCCAGGACACCCTTGACAGATATTCAAGATTTGTTGATATTAGCATGTGCAGAAAACTAAACTCTATGTTGCTACTGGACAAATATATATATTTTTTTATTTTGGCAAGAAAATTTCATTTCTATAAAAACTGTAAAAATACTTTCGTTCCCTTCAGCCGCACCTTAAATAATCAAGAAGTGTCCTAAATCATTAGAACTGGTTGATCTATATGCCGAATGATTAGGATCCCAGTCTAGCTTTATTAAAACAATTTTATTTCTCTTTTATAAAGTTACCTTTGGCATACTGAAAGCTTAAAGAAAATATTGTATACGTGTACACAAATAGGTATTGTGTGTTTCGATACATTTTCAAGGCTAGAAAACGATCACAAAGCTAATATAGGCTTTTCTCTTTTAAATCAGTGCTGTGAACTATGAAATATTTTGACTCGGGGGCGGCTTCAAAATAAAAACTTATATTTGCCATATATTGTTATATTATGTCATTAAAAAAAATGTAGGACTTATATTTGTAATTTGGATTAACAAATTTATTCAAATATAAATTAACAATGTCAAAGAAGCTTCCTATGAAGTAATCTGTATCTGAGCATTTTACACCAGTAAATGTGTTATTACTATTAGTAATATACACTGGCCACTTCGTAAGGAGTCAAGAGTTTGAGTCTTGAGTCAGACAGTAGAAAAATAGGGGTGTCGAAGGTTTGGCTTACAAACTCCACAGCACTGATTTAAATCTTTGGTACGGTCAACCATCAAAGTAACAGTTGATTCACCGAGGGTTGAGTTGCATGCTGTATATCAAGAGAAAATAATCTCAGCATTAATGTTGATCAAATATTCTCTCTTTGGAGTAAAATTTAAACATTCAGCAAATAGATAAATATTTGAGAGATGATATTAAGTCCTTTTATAATGTAAGTTGTATGTTATAATTTGAACTTAAGCTCATAATGTATATGTGTTTTTTTTAGCACAGCATCTTACTACTCATTTGGGCTATATGTTTATATACTAATTACTTAAATGGTTTTAGGGATTAGGTAGGCCATATTTTTTTAGAGGAAGTGTACCCAAATTTTCTTGGAGGGAGAATGGGAAACAATTTTGGAAAAACCACTCAGTACACTCGGCCAAACATTGACTCCCCATCATAGGCAGTCTTAGTTTACCGCAAAAGTAGCGTGTTAGACTATGTGGCCACTGAATCGGGTAATTTATATGTTCATGGTTCAAGTTGTCATATCATGTTCTGTGATTAAAATTGTTATTAGTTATTTTAAAGACCATTTATTTCAATATTAACATTTGTAAGCCTATTAAGAAAAGTAATAAAACTTACTGAAAATTGATTGTATTGCACACTTTTTTCAACCACTCCTAGCTTGTATTGCCTGCTCTCCAGAAGAGCTTGCAACGAATCAAAGGGTAGGTCAAACTTCTTGAAAGCAAGAGTGTAATAAAGTGCTCCAGAATAGACGGCTAGTAGAACAACAGCGACCAAGTGTGTTAGTAGGTAGACCAGGCGATGTGAGGTGTAAAGCGGGTCTACCGATACCCCTGTTCATAAAAAATACATGTTCATTACATATTGTCTGACATATGTGACAAATTATACAATTTACAATATTTTTTTTTAAATATGAGCCAATACTAATGATTTTCAATGACGATCATAATGTACCGTGTCAACCAGGCCTTCTCTGTGGGGCTCGGTTTCTACACTGAAATCTAGGATGCAACACGCCGCCACAGAAAGGGGGTCACTAGATACAAATTATAAGGTTAATCACCAGGGATCTCTAATGATCTGTACTCAAATTTATTGATATTTCCTTTTCCTCAAACTGGTCTGTTGCAAAAAGGTTGGGATCCTGACATAAACCAAGCATGGATAGTGACAATATAAAGCCATAGGCAAATTTATTTAAAACATAATCACAGATGAATATATGATGTATAATATGATAAACTGGCCATAATATGAGCATATTTTTCCTAGCTCTCAAAACAAAATTAATGATGCTCATAATCCAGGAAACATTTAACTTTACAAACTAATATTTGGAAATTATCTCAAGCGCCGCCACTATCTAATACAATATGATAAATAAACCTAGTCTCAGGATAAGCTTAACATGACATACATAACACACTGTAAAGACCCTGCATTATTAAACTTATCAACCTATTGAAATGTAAGCCAAAAACAACTCCCAGTTAAATGAATAAATCTACCTAAGTCTAATAAAACATTTACAAGTATTATACTTTACATTTATAATAATAGCGTACTGATTCTCGTCTGCTATCATCAGTTTCAAGATAACATATTGGCAGCCCTGAAAAACCTATAATTTAATACTTTACCTACAAGCTAACTAAGGACCTTAACATTTTACGAATATTCATGGCTTCAAAATTTGATATTATTACAAGTCAACAAAAATTATTACTAGCCTAATCAATCAAATATATTTACATTTTAAACTGACAAAGAAGTTCCCCATAATACATTAACAACCTAAACTATCGGAAGGATAACTACATGATAATAGATTAATAAAGCCTAGACTCTATCGTAGATCAAAATAATACAATTATACAAATCTCCATCTTAACGTCCACTTACATTGTATAGAGTCCTAGTCGCTCTAATGGCATCAAAGAGTACATATTATTGCCGAGCACACGC
>CABFWO010008942.1:0-14768 GCA_902155825.1 Timema genevievae | reverse complement strand
AGGATACAGGTTGCTATAACAACAACAGGTGACGTCACAACAGGATACCTGCTACGAGGATGTCAGACAAGCACGTACATGTTCAATGATACAGGTGACGTCACAACAGGATACAGGTTACAATAACAACGCCTGAGAAACAACAGGTGAAGTCACAACAGGATACAGGTTACAATAACAACGCGTCACTAATATATACCGTTTTCGATATGAACGCTCTAAAGGCATTAGATATAGACAGTTTTCGGTATGAAGGGGTGGAACCATACGCCACCCACACTACTCATATCTCTCCCAACAAGAAGTCAAAACACCATTTCACGTCCTTAACGTATACATCTTTTCTGGGGGCCTTATTTTCTCAGTCGTTACTTAAATGGGTAGTCCCCAAGCTTTGTTCCTTAATTCTTCCTGTACATAAAGCTCTCTGTTCTCCCTCTTGACAGACGTCAAGGTAGTAAAATTCCTCCTTCTTGTTCCTATAAATTGTGAGGAGTAGAGCGTGGTCATCAGGGTTAGAGCATCTTTGTTACCTCCTACGTACCATCCTCCTACTTCCTCTTATTCTTCCAAGTTTATCTCTTGAAGGTCATTACAAACCTTATATGTTTCCCTTACTACCGGAATCGAAATCTTCATGGCGCTATGCAGCGAACACGTGACCCTCTCGCACTAGCATTCATATTCCAGTCTTTTTCCACCCCCAGTGGCAAAACAGGTACCGCTCTGAGATTATCCCAATTAGCCTATTTGATGTTGTATCTGAGTCTTGAACCCGTACTTCCTTCAGTCAGTTATCTTCCAATCTCAAATGTGATCATATTGTGGTCACTAATGGTCATCCCATCCTATAATTTCCAGTCCCTAACAATCTCCATCACCTCCCTGCTACAGATTGTAACATCTATATTTGAACTGGCTCCAGCTCTTCCGACATAAGTCAGTGGGTTAAATGATCCAATACGTCCAATTCTCTCACAACTATAACCTCTTCCAACTTATTACAACTCTTGTACGCTCTATATCCACATATTCTCCGATATGATCTTAATAGGGTTTCACTGAACCACAAATATGACCTTGCGTTCACATCAGCAATATATATTATTGGATTTCCTTTGTAAGTGACACCTATCACTTCCATCTGATTTAGGTATGGTTCAATATCCTCCCTGAAATTGAAATAAATATTGACTAGGATGACTGCACTTATTCCCGATCTAATTTCGACGCAATTTCGTTGTAATATTGATCATCCTTTGTTACCGTTATATAATTATTATAAAACATTATTGCATTCATCGGTGTTTTGCCTACTTTCACAATTCGTGCAGTGCATGGTATTTGCTGAATCATACCACCAACTGTATTGTAAGGCTCTTGTAAGCATACAATATTCACCTGAAGTTGTCATCCATAACGGTTTCGCACAAAATAGCTTTTGACTGCCCAATTTCTATTGTTTGGTTAAACATCACGGATTATGGGTGAAAACATAACATTTGGGCCAAACCTCCTTTGAATAAAATGCTATAAGGCCGTTGGCTTCACAAAGTGTTGGTAAGTTTCCTCAATATATAATTCCTCTTTCCTCCTTTTGAATACCTTTTTCACATTGTCCAATAGTAGTTTAGCATCTGCCTGGAGGCTCATCGATCTGAGTTGGATCCTATCTAAAGCTTCATGCGTAGGGAAAGCTATTGATCTTTCCTTACCAGTGGTGACCATAAACCTCATAGCCAAATGGAGAGTTTGTTTTTCCTCTAGCCTTGAAAGCTGGAGGGTCTCCTCGAAATTCCCATATATCTGGCCCGGGTCCAAAATTTTAGCCTGACCACTCGGATTGTTTTATTCTTCTACCTCTGTTTCCATACTTTTACCCTCTAATTCCTACCCTTTTTCTGCAATTGCTGCTAGTTCTTTCAATGGATGTAACTTACCTCCAATTCTTTTAGTTCTCTCTCTAATCTCTTATATCATTCTACCATGTACAAGTATGGGCCCCTTCTTCCATTGTTTCCACTTTCAATCTCCAAATTTTGCCTCCTTTCTTTGTGTTCCTTCTTAGTCGATGTAACCTCATGCTCTAAAGACGAAGTCACTACGAGCTTCAAGTCCTCTCCTTTCAACTCAATATCCATTCCAGAATGTAATTCAACATTCCTGGTAGCCATACTCACCCTATGGTAGGCTGCTCTCCTTATATTCCTCTTCTTACTTGATGGATGGATCATTTTGCAAGAACTGCACGAACATGTGAACCTAGAAGCCAGAATAAAAAAGTATTTAATTTTTACGAACTTAATTAATAACCACAAAAATGAGAATATATTAATGCCGAGAGATAGTTTTAATAGAACATTTCCAATAGTTATGTAATGAGGGTTGTCGTTGCTCCTGTACACGAACATTGCCACCTGGAAGGAGGAACTATTTTTTTTAATAGACTTACTTAGGCCTACACATTTACTTGTTTTACCCCTCTTGATGATTTCCTCTTTTTAACCTTTATAAGTTATTTTGGACTTTTTAACTATTTTGCTCTTCTTTGCCGCTATACCCTTTTGTCAATTAATTTTACTTACTTTCACTATGCCTTTAGAAACTCTAAATTTACTGCCACACCTACAAATATACACCACCTGTCCCTATCTTGAGTCACCCTTATTTCATCCTATCCCTATATTGAGCTAGTTCTATCCAGTCCCCCTTATTAATTACACCCTATCCCTACCTTGAGCTAGTTCTATCTAGTCAACCTCATTACACCCTCTCTTTTTCAAGTTCATCCTTATATTATCCTCCCAACTAGGTTTCCTCAATGGTCTCAACCCATTGGGTTTTCCCGTCTGCATTCTGAACAAGGTTCTAGATTATTTCATTCACGATCATCTCCTTCCCAACATCATGTATGAAACTTGATTGTTCTAAAAATTTATCTTGATGAGTGCCGGGTAGCCTTTTTAACCTTATTAATTGTGTTAGCCTTTACAACCCTTTTAATTTGTATTAATTTTACCTTTTTTCGGTTTTACAACACTTACAATTTTGTATTATATTTTATTATATCATATTATATTATATTAAATTAAAGCTTTTATCTAAGTCTTAACCATAATCATTACTGCTCTTTACTTTATTATTATATAGAATGTTTTCTAAAGTAATAATAAATAAAATATGTTAATAATTATCAGTTTTATTGCAATTCATCCTTGGACAAACTAAAGTGTGTGAAATACTCCGCAGATTCTAATTATATTTTCGGCGAGCGTGTGTATCAAGCTTAGGGATTTGACGAGAGTTTCAGCACACTCCAACTCATCTCCGTTCCTTCAAGTTATGGTGTGGCTGACATTTTCACAACTCTCAAGAAACCTATATTTATAGGAATAGTAACCGCATTTGCTTGGAGAGAAAGTGGAAAACTAAATTAGAAAACCACCATTAATATACCCGAACGAGAATTGAGCCTTGGTCTTCCCGTCATTGCAAGGTTAATTCACTGCGAGTGTTGCACGTTAGACCTGAAAACCATTAAAGCTGATTATATATTATTATAATTGTATCACCTTTAATTTAATATATAATTACGTAACACAATATGATAATTTTATAAACTGGCCATCGACTGATATTACAATCATCTTAAAACAGAGTGTACATTTTAAACAAGAGTTCTGGTTTAATCGGCCCAGATTCATTGGGCAGTTTTACTGGTTATTATATCCCTAACGTTATTCACTTTGTTTGAATTTGCACCAATGGTGGCCTTATGTTTTAGCTTTCTAGTTCTTCAGACGGTATCTTAACACCAGACACTAAAAGTCCAATTGGCCAACTTTCTGTCTAAACTTTCTAGGTCTTCAGACGGTATCTTAACACCAGACACTAAGAGTCAAATGAGCCAATTTTCTGTCAAACCTTTCTAGTTCTTCAAACGGTATCTTAACACAAAACATTAAAAGTTGAATGGGCCAACATTCTGACTAACCTTTCTAGGCTTTCAGATGGTATCTTAACACCAGACACTAAAAGTCCAATGGGCCAACTTTCTATCTGACGTTTTTAGTTCTTCGGACGGTATCTTAACACCAGACACTAAAAGTCTAATGATTCAACTTTCTGTTTTAGATTTATAGTTCTTTAGACGGTATCTTAACACCAGACACTAAAAGTCAAATGGGTCAACTTTCTGTATTACCTTTATAAGTCTTCAGACGGTATCTTAACACTAGAGACTAAGAGTCCAATAGGCCAACTTTCTGTCTAGACTTTCTAGTTCTTCAGATGGTATCTTAACACCTGACACTAAGAGTCCATTGTGCCAACTTTCTCTATAGACCTTCTAGTTCTTCAGACGGTATTTTAACACCAGACACTAAGAGTCCAATGGGCCAATGTTCTGTGTAGACTTTCTAGTTCTTCAGATGGTATCTTAACCCCAGACACTAAGAGTCCAATGGGCCAACTTTCTGTCTAGACTTTCTAGTTCTTCAGACGGTATCTTAACACCAGGCACTAAAAGTCCAATGATCCAACTTTCTGTCTAACCTTTTTAGTTCTTCAGACGGTATCTTAACATCAGACATTAAAAATCCAATGGGCCAAATTTCTGTCTGACCTTTCTAGGTCTTCAGACGGTATTTTAACACCAGACACTAAGAGTCCAATGGGCCAACTTTCTGTCTAGACTTTCCAGTTCTTCAGATGGTATCTTAACACCAGACACTAAAAGTCCAATCGGCCAACTTTCTATCTGACCTTTCTAGATCTTAAGACGTTATTCAATGCCATAAAACCAAAGGAAACACATTAACTATTTAATCAATGATTGCCACTGTTTATAAAAATATAATTATTTTTATATTCGGTAATTAATAACAACTAATGAGTTACAATTTGGCATAAATATTCTTTACTTACGAATTGTATTAATTCTGTGAAATACTCACATACACATGCCACACTTACACACAAGAAAACATGGCTAAACAAGGCGGACAGGCAATTAAACCATTTTTACGGCGTGAAGCCGTCAGTTATACCAAATAATACGCAAGGTGCCATCTTAAAAGAAGCTGGATGAATCACTACGTAAGGTACCCGTTAACAGCTTCCTAAAAATATCATGAACTTACCTGTGTCACAAAATTACCTTACTTCACCCTATACAAACTAGGCTTGAAATATGCGATACAAAGTTAAAGAAAAAGTTAAAGAAAGATTTTTGTTGTCACGTTAAATTAACATTAATTTTTAAACTATTCTTCAGGTTCATCTAGATAGAGAGAAAGGATTAAAGAAGGAAAAAATGCTTTATTATTTAATACAGAAATATCTGAACTTATCCTTGCTTGTATTATTGATTTCATGTAATCACTAGTCGGTGTTAAAATACTTCCAAGCAACCATTGTATGTTGAAATACAGTATGTTTTATTTAATGAAACAGTTCAAATCCATTCTCAACGAAGATTTCATCGTACTAGTCATAGTATATTGTATCAACAGATAGAAAATTTAATTAGAATAAATATTTTGGAAGCTTAGACCACTAACAAAGGTATTCTGGTCATCTTTTGATGACACAAATTAATTGTAAGGATAACAAATAAACCTTTTGTTTGGATCAGCTGTCTGTGATAAGAACGTGATAGTTCTCATTCATCAATTGGCGGAGTGAGCTTTGGTTCAACTGCAACACGCTGGATATCATCGTCTACACAGAAGAAAATATCTGAGTATTTTTATTATGTTAACTTGGCGAGACTGATTCTTTTGTTTATTTTGTTCTGTTACCAAGGAGAATAATGTTATTACTATCGTGGACTTGTTTTATTTTTGTGTGTGACCAAGAAAATATAGTTAAATAAACCAGCAAGATGGAATTATGTCTTAAATAATTATTCATCCTTTGAAACAAACAAAACAACTTTGTTTATCACTCGGTCATATTAAGAGAAATTATTGTAATCGTAAACATTATTGACCTCGAGATTATTATGAATCTTTAAGTTTTATGTGACCCCTAAACCCGAAAATTGGATTTTACAATTCTGCCTGCTCCTATGTATGTTTGTCTGTCTGTCTGTCTGTCTGTCTGTCTGTCTGTCTGTCTGTCTGTCTGCCTGTCCCTGGCCATGGATCTGAAATGATTTAATGCATTTGGTTGCAAATTGATACTAAGTGGTTATAGGTTGGGACGTCTATTTTATTTTCCCGCTATACCTTAAATTAGCAACTTCGATTTAAACTGATATCTGTAAGATCTTGACTTGAAAAATAATACCATTGTTGGTTTTCTGGGTTAAAATTCGTGTAGTAATTGAATCGCTAATTTTATTAATGACATTATTCCAAAATCCACGTTTTTCAGGAGATAATTTTTTTTGTAGCGTTATTAGAAACATATGATGAATTTCTAATGCCACAATAAATAAGACTACAGCAACTGAGATGTTATAGATCATGTGTTTCTTTGCATAAGTTTATCTCTTTTGTTATAAAAATATATAAAATATTGAATAATGCCCTTTTTTAAGTTTACATA
The DNA here is from genome assembly GCA_902155825.1 of Timema genevievae. Lineage (NCBI taxonomy): Eukaryota > Metazoa > Arthropoda > Insecta > Phasmatodea > Timematidae > Timema > Timema genevievae. Next base: position 8,216 of record CABFWO010008942.1, on the reverse strand, counting down.
TGGAATAATGCCCTTTCTAATATTATCAAAGTTTTTTAGATTTAACCTAAAGAATGAAATCTTCTAAAGGAATATGTAAACAACTAATATTTTCATTGGAGAACTTTGAGAAACTATTTTTTTTATCATTGTAGCTTATGAGTAAAAAACAATATTAGGTCATATTAGAGCTTACTATACACAACATTGTAACAATCATTAACCATCACCCTTTCTTTATTTATAGTCTACTGGCTAAACTTTGAGATATTCATATAATTAGTAAAACAACACTAAATAAAACACATGTTTTGCAATCAATTAAATAATACCAAACACATTTTTGCAATAATAGGAATAAAGACCTTTCTTAATTGCCATCTCATATTGTAGTTCCACTACTCCCATATAAACAGTTGGAATGAATCCCTTTCTTTACAGAAACGTGCGCTTGCGTCATATTAACCAAGCTATGGCAATATTTCATTGTTAAAATTTTTGGAATAAAGAAAGCCCTTTCTAAAATGAGCGATTCATTTGTCAATTAATGAAGGTTTTTTATTAGAAATGTAAAAATTGTGCTAACGATCAGGTTTAAATATATACAAAATACGTAATTTTATATATTTATTTTGCTTAACAATTTAAAAAAAATTTGAAGTATTTTTCTAAAAAAAACAACTATTTTGTTCTTATGTGGTATCTGGGGTATTTTTACACTATAAACACTTTAGTACACTTTTTTCCAAGCTATGATGCACCATTTGAGAAAGTTTGTGTGATTGTGTCGTACCATTTAATTTAATTTGGGAGAAACGTAAAAAAACACATTAAGCTATCATTTGTTGACAACAATAGTTTCTCAGTAAGAGATTTGTTCGACGTATATTTATTTCTCGCTCTATTAGGTACTATATTGGCTTAAGAAAACAGGAAAGTATATGATATATTAACACTCATACCGGTGCTCACATGGTTTAGCACGTCACTCATTTTGGATTATATTGCTGGTATCAAGGAAATAGGACTTACTCATTTACTGGTGGGGCTTTTTTCCTAAAAGGTTCTGCAATCTCCCTCCAAGCAAATCCAGTAACCTTTCTTCTAGAAGTCTACCTTACTCATCCCTATTCCATTAGCTGAATTGATACATTCTTATCTCCCAAAAGAGAACCAATACCAAGATTTAGATATGAAGGCATCATTTGTGATGTTATTTTTGGTTAAAAGAGTTACTTATAATAGAAATCTAATAATCAGTTGACTAAATTCTTCAAATATAACCAACTAAAAGGTTGTATACACGGTTGCCATCACCCACAATCTAGCGGATATAATATTTGTATTCATAATTAAATGTTTCTAAGTACACTTACACCAAAACCACTTGTTTCTAAAAATGAAAATTTCATCGGAAGATCTTATTTAATATTTAATCTAATCTGTACTAAAGTCGTTTAGGATTTTGTACTATCGGATCTTTCTATATTGATAGTAGAAATGTAAATAAGGAAACAAGGCTGGTAAGGGATTAGTAGAAGTTGATTGGAAAAAGGTTAAGAAGGTTATCTTAGTACCACTTCATACTGCCCGTTAGGGCTATACGCTTGTGTAATAATTAAGATAAAGGTATTAGGGATTAGGAAGGTTTAATGTTTAGGAAGTGTACCCTTATTTGCGTGGAGGAATAGTGAAAAACTATTTTGGAAAAATATCCTCAGTAAATCTGACCTAACTTTGAACCTTGAACTCCCCGTCATCGGCAGTCTAGTCTACTTTGAGAGTCGCGCGTTAGACCATACGGCCACGGAAGCGGGTAAGAAGCTAATTAAACTACATTTTAATTTGTTTATTTTGCATTACCTCTTAATATTTGTCCGGGACATTGAAATTAAATTGCCCTCTGGGGGTAAGAATGAGGAATCTATATTATGATTTTGGTAGGAAGAACAGTAAAAGTTAGTAACCAACGTTACTAAAACAGATTTAATATAGTCATACGTCTAGTCATGTTATCTGAAGCTGTCACTTTTGATAGATATCATCAATACCTATAAAATAACACAAATAATAAAGTGAAATGTTATCACTGTTGGCTGCAAAGAAATATTTTTTAATTTTCTTTAGTGTTCTTCCAACCAAAATCAGGGTACAACAATAAAAGGAGTGTACAGCACTGTACATGCCTGATTATCTTTCTTAGAATTCTTTTCTCAAATTCTAACCACCCCTTGGACAAAACATCCTGAAAGCCATTGACAAACATAATTGGGTTGGGGGTGCATAATTTAATCATGCCTAGGTGTGCAAAAATTTTAAATCTGCCACTGAAAGTATGTAGGAAAAAATTGCAAGGAAGGCCAAGGAAGAGATGTAAGAAGCAGATAGCAAAAAGTATTCAAGTGTGAGAAGGATAATGGAAGAAATTAAAGGAGGAAGAATAGTTGAAGTATATAATAAGATGGAAATATTTTACTAAACTGACACAGTCACAGGCTGAAACAGATGGTTATGATAGATAATATATAAAACTACTTGTTTGTCTAGTATTTCTACATATAAAATACAAATTTAATGGTAAGATCCTGAAATCAAGGTAGAGTAACCACTGCCATTAGCTATGATAGTGCCAACATTTGCTAATAGAGGGTGTTATGTGTTCAGCACAGCAAGCCTTCCAGCCTTTAATTTCAGTTTAATAGACCGGAAGTGCTAATTTATTTATTTAACTTATTTTTCCTCAGGAGGCTGAGCTTGACATTATTCCAGACCCAGTGCTTGACAGAAAAATACTGGAAGCAGCAGGGATCAAACCCAGGATGTCTTGATCTGTATATATTATGGTAATGTTATTCAATTCACGTTTTCTTTGTGAGTTTATTGGTAGTGTTAAATCTGCTATTTTATATTTTATAAGCAAATATAGGTATTTGATGATTTCAAATCATTAATATTTAGTATTTACCATGTTCATAAAACTATTCAAACAGCACAGTACACTTAGAGCAACTTAGTGGACAATAATGAAAGCTGTGTTTCCATGCTAAAGATATTGATTTTTGATAGTGTTTTTTGTCTTTTTCGTCATCATGCGCATTTTTTGGAGACCAAAGATTAGAAATATACATCACTACACAAAGGAAATCTCTTCTCAGGTCCACGCAAAATGAAGGCTTACCAAAAAAATAAACATTTCTACTTATTTAAACCTCTCTACTTAACAATATATTATGTCATTGGTTATTTTCCCTTTATTAATATTATACCCTGAAGAAACAACCTTTGGTGAGATCAGAACCATCTTTCAACTAACAATAATTTTTTACTATCCACAAGCATTTTGGCATATTTTATATGAAATAAAAATACTTTTAAACGCTTCAAGATATAACATTGTTTGATATATTAAACAATATCTATTTCATAAAATTTAAATAAGAAACCCTATAAGAAGAATAACTAAGATTTATAAAATTCTATCAACTAAAATTTGTGTAAAAATGGTAATGCACAAAACTAAAAAGTCATCTTTGTTTGATAGCCTTAAGCCAAGTGTAGTTGAACTTGGTACTGCAAATATTACGTATTTCATCGATGGATGATTTCTTTTGCATCGTGTTGTATGGCATCAGGTTGATACGTTAGTCCTATTTTTGTGACTTATATTAATCATGTGCAGATTCATTTTGGTTCAATTTTTGTATTTGATGAATATAATGAAATAGCAATTATATAATAGCTATGGAACAATTAGGTCGATCCTCCAAATTTCCTGTATCAACCTCTCTTCGATAAAACTATGAATGCTACGAGGAAACAAGAAAAATACCTTTCCAACACACACAACAAATCAGATTAATCTCGATGTTGTCATAAAAGTTGAGAGCTGGCAATTTCATTGTTAAACAAGCTCAAGACGATGCTTGATTACTGAGACAGCAGTCGTGTAGAAATACATTAGTTGTTGTTGTAAGAGAAGATGTTGTGTTTTAGTGCTGCTAATATCTCGCACGCCTGCAGTGAAAGAAGTTTTCTTTATGAAACCAGGTAAAGGAATGGCGAGAGTAAAATATATTCTTCAGGAGGTTTCGTCCAATATGTAAAGAGTAGAGCTAATATTTAGTTCTCACACACAATCAATGGATGTTATACGACATCTGCCGTTTTTAACAACGGTAAAGCAAAATCTTTGAATATATTAGAAAAGTGTGAGGATTTACAAGTTTTGGCGGAAGTTTGTAAGCAAGAAGTTTGTTTCAAGGAATTAATATTTTCTAATGTACTACGCTTTCTCTTAGCGATATATGTTGATCCAGTTAAGGAAGTGTCCATTGATACACATCGACACTCGTGCTTTGTTAAGTCTACAAGAAATAACAATAATAACACCGATAATTAGTGCAGCTCTGCAACACAGATATCGGGTTATTATCAAGTATAAACATTGTTAGGCGATGGGTTGAATCCTGAAGACTGGGAATGGCTAATGAAAAGTAATTTTTGGATTCAAAAAGAATATCTTACATTCCTGTTCCAGATTCCGTATCGAATATGATTTTCTGCAGCTGTTCAAAAGGTTATTGACAAATGTGTGGCTGTAGAAAAAGAGGCCTATACAGTTCATCAATTTGTGGTAATTATCATTGTATATCCTGAATCAATGCTAAACTAGATGAAGACTCTTTAAATGGGCGGAAGAAGAAATCAGTGTAGAGGAGTTCGATCAAGACGATAAAATTAATCCCATGAATTTCTTACTATAAGATTTGATTCTATACATCAGGAACAAGTTGAAACAGACGTACAGGATGAAGAAGAACAACAACAAAACAAGAAGAAAACGAGGAGGAAGAAAATGAATCATAATTCATAGAATGTGATGAAATCTTGGATTAGGCCTACATGAGATACTACGTTAGAACGTAGTACGTTGTACTCTACCACAAAGTTAGTGTAGAAAATAGTACCGGTAGTACAGTAATAGTAGAGGTATATAGGTTTTATAAGCCTTTATATGTGGAAATATTTGCATATACGAAAAATAATATATAACATTTTGTAGGGATTTTTCTACTCTACATATTTTAGGCATAGAACCAATAGATAAAGTGATATTGACCTAAAACTTATTTTTGAGACTTATTTTGAGTTGTAAATTTTTTTCTGTACAATTAATTGCCGGGGACTTTTGAAATATTATTTATAACTACTAAACGAAATTACATACCAAAACTAAGCTAGTTCGGAACTAATCCCTAAGGAAACAACTAAAGTCACTGGACTATAATTACTCTAATGGAAGGAAGCATTTTAGAAGTAGTATACCCTTATTTGCATGGAAAAATAGTTGAAAACTAATTAAGAAACATCACCCTCAGTAGACCCGATTGGAAATTGAACCCTGATCTTCCCTTCTTCAACAGGCCAGCCTAACACAAGAATAATGCCTTAGACCATTCCGCCACTGAAGTGGGCTGTTCAAGGAATGTATACATCAAGTAAAGAGGCACTGCTATAAGAAATATTTAAAAAAATAAGGGTTAATGTTTGGTTCATTAGTTCTTATCTTACAACATAATTAAAATTGTAAAGTGGCAAAAAGTCAGAGGATTGATTTCAAGTAATCAACTATAGTAATACATTAGAAATGCTTTGTCGTTCAATTGGTGCAAAGAACACTCGTAAGAAAGATGCTTTATACTTTTAATACTAACAAATTAATGTTAAGACACTTTGTCAATCTCATCCAATAAAATAGTCTTAAAATATTTTAATTTTATTTTTCATCACAATATTGTTAATATAATCAGTGGAAATAAATAGTTTTATTTATTTGAGGTAATTAACGTTAATTTTCTGAAACGACTGATTATATGAACACGTGAGAATTTCTAAGAGTAAGAGTGAAATAATTTACCAGTTTTGCTGGGATGGTATTTTTACACACCTTCCAGGGTACTTATACATACCACAATCGACATGGAACTGACAGGAATACTTTCCCTCCGAAGGAAGTTGCGCTATGGATTAAATTAGTTTATAATGTATTGGCTGAGGTTTAACACTTATTAATCTACGATGGCAACAATAAGCTTTGTTGTAAGCCTCAACAACATTTGAATACAGCAGAGCATCGATAATTCGGACTTATTGGGGATCAACTCGGTCCTGATTAAATAGAGACAGTTTCTATAAAACAAAAACACATACGAGATATTTACGATATCTCATTGTTAATGTAGAAACATTTTCGCTTTATTTAAACAACGAAATAAAATTGATTTTGTTGCTATTAATCACAAATCCTGAAGGAATATAATAAGGGAAAATCTAGTAACGAGAAAAGTATCCAATTATTTTCTACCATCAAGGGCTGAGATACGTAATTTGATGGCCATGATTCTGATATTAATATCACTGTGGTTATTTTTATAAATACTTTTTTCTTGGTGATCCGAACTATCGACAATCCGGATTTTGACGTGCAAATTATCAACGTTCAATTGTATTTTAATTTGTTGCAGAAAACTGACAATGTGTCACAACATATTTTTTCTAGTTCATCTTGGTATCCATTCAGTTTACACGCATAGATTAAGTTCGCTAATAAATAGGAGTAGGGAAGGAAGAATTTTAGAGTTAATGTACTTGCATTTGCGTGAGACTAAAGTGGGAAACTATTTAGGGGGATGAAAACATTCTCTACCTGATCGGAACTCACGCCCAGATCACCCACAATCCTAACGACAGTAACACGTTTGACCATGTGACCTGCGATGTGGGTTAATATCGATTTCTTCTTAGCACCACTTCTTACTACCCATTCGGGTTGTACAACAATGTACTAATTAAAATAATGTGTGAGGAACTAGAAGAGTTTTAATTTAGAGGAAGTACACTCGTATGTGCGTGAAGGGAGAGTGGAAAACCATTTAAGAAAAACCATCCTGAATGAACTCGATTAGAATCGAGCCTCGATCTCCCTATCTTTAACAAACAAGTCAAATACGAGAATAGCGCGTTAGACGATGCAGCCACCGAAGGGAGTTAACATTGATTCATTAAAATAGAACACGATGTATCGTTCCCCATGATGTGACGCATCGTCATTTATTATACATCGTGGTAGACGATGATATACTGTTGTAACAAGGTGTTATTAGTATTTCAAGAAACGTCGTGAGTAGAAGATCAGTTTTTTATAAACTAATTTCATTTTTATAATTAATCTTTTAGAGATTATCTCTAATGCAAACTATGAGTGAAATCAAAAGACAAATGTTGATGTACGGCATGGTAATTTAATTCAATTTTCAAATTAATATGGAGGTTATAGTAAAACATGTTTAGTTGAGTGAGTGAACAAAAAATCTTTGGTAATAACTGTGCTAGTTGCGTGAGTTATTTAGGGACGGAGATTTTCGGGAGGTACATCAATCCATCGAAATAAATATATATACATACAACATTATTAAAAATCATGCACATAGGGCTCACGGTTTGGTGGATCCCCTGGCTGGAGAAGAATCACCTTCTGAGGTTGCTGAATCCCCGGCTCTTTAACTCCCAATGGTAGAGTGTCTGTCCATGGTGTGCAAGCAGCAGGCAGGTATTATGTGCTGAAACTAATATAAATAGTTCAATATAACTAGTACTGACATAAAATATTCACGGTAAATTTAGAAATTTTAGTGAGAGTTATTTTCAATAATCTCTATCAACTATGCAACTATATTAAATATAATTTAAATTTGTTTGAAAAACACCTAAACACGGGAATTGAGCAAGAAACTTTGGCTAAAGGGCACCTATGTTCAACTACTGAGCTATCTATGATTCATCACATGTTTTGACTCATTTTTCACTCATAGTTTATGGCTGAGTCTGTGATGGACGTGTGGAATTTTCAGCTACGTATGAACAATCAATACTATTCGAGTGATCATACTTGAGTCATCGGACAATTCAGACTACTGATATGTAGCCAAGTATGCAGTACAAGATTTTAATTTTAACAGGAAATTCTAATGAATACCCACGATGAATCATAAACTCAGACACAAGACTCAGTATTAAATTATGAACGAAAAATAATTCTGAATACGAGAAGAATCCCGGTAAGCTAAATGGTATAGCACTAGCGCACTAAACTTGTCGTGCGGCAATCTTGTGACCGTTCCGAAACCGAGTGAACCACCGAGAGCCCCCAGTGCGCCCGTAATTAGTGTCCAGAATTC
>CABFWO010008941.1:0-14772 GCA_902155825.1 Timema genevievae | reverse complement strand
AGTTAGCTTCGCAGCCGAGGACACGGGAGTTAGCTTCGCAGCCGAGGACACGGGAGTTAGCTTCGCAGCCGAGGACACGGGAGTTATCTTCGCAGCCGAGGACACGGGAGTTATCTTCACAGCTGTAGATACCAAAGTTATATCTACAGCTGATGACATAGGAGTTATCTTTGTAGATGGAATGATCTGAGATACTTTTCCAGTTAAAGGAACTGCAGGTGATTTTGCTATTGAAATAGCAGGAAGTGCTGAACTTGTGACAGCTGTAGTTATGGGATGCACTGTAGGACCCTGTACTGAAGCCATTGAAGGAGTTGGTCCAAATGAAATGGTGGAAGATTTTTTTAAGGTATTCACAAGTTTCCTAGATATCAACCTGTAAACAAAAAACACCCATACATTAGAACAAATTCCCAATACAAATGAAAAATAAATTAACTGCACTTTTAATCAAAAAATAGGAGTGTGCAAAGCTTCGAAATTTCGACTTGGCTTCTAAACAATCATCATTGACTTTGCTTCCCAAAAAGGTTCTGGCTTTGAAGCTTTGCCAATAAAATTATTTACAACTAAAATACTCTGTTCATTTACTGCCATTTTAAGCTTTTTTTGAACTTTCCAAATTAATATTCAAATGTAAAAAAATTGAATTAAATGAATTGCCTGCTGTGATATTTGCTTGATTTATCAGATTGAAAAAAAACTACAAACAATTGTGCAATAAGGCATTTTTCAAGTCATTTCAGTGCATAAAGTAATAAAATAACCAAAATATAATATTTTCTCAAGAATAAAACCAACAAAAAATAATCGAACTTCGATTCCGCTTCGAGAATATTTCATATATTCGATTCGAGTTTGCTTCGAATTGAAAAAGTGGACTTTATAGGACGCACCCTAAGTTTTCAACCACTTTCAGAGAAAAAACAATATTCCCACTTAAATATTATCAGTGTGTATTAAAACAATTGAAAAGAAAAATTATTTATCGGTAGGTGTCTACACTTAAAATTAAGTTAATTAAATATATAAAATCACTTTCAGAGAAAAACCCACACTATTTACACTTAAAATGATGTCACTTGGAAATAAAAAAGTAAGTTATTCATACTCAAAATTAAATCGCTTGGGAAAAAAAGGTAAGTTAGTCATAATAAAAATTAGATCACTTTGAAATTAAAAAATAATGACATACTTAAAATGTGATGAGAGAGAAAATAGGCTAATAATGAGACACTTTGAGAGGAACAAAAAATTATTCATCACACACACTAAATTATTGTTCTCACAATAGAATAAATGTTGACCAACAAACTGAAACAAAATCTAACTAAGTATTTAAGCTCCCTTTACCAAAAGGATATATTGCTGATAGAATGTGCTGAAGAAACTAATTTTATTCTGGCAGCCATTATGGCTCAAATATTTTACACACAAATAAGATAAGTCATTCTTCATCTATTTTTAAATAACTTTGCCAACTGTCATGGTTCATCTTTTTTTAAATAACTTTGCCAACTGTCATAGTTCATCTTTTTTTAAATAACTTTGCCAACTGTCATAGTTCATCTATTTTTAAATAATTTTGCCAACATTGTCATGGTTCTTTATTTTTAAATAATTTTGCCAACTATCAAGATTCATCCATTTTTAAAAAATGGTGGCTATTAACATCGATATATATCGATTTAACAAAATTTGTATCCTATAGGTACAAAGTTGAATGTGTATTATCTAAGAGTGCGATTATATGCTGCATTAGAGTTTTATGAGAGCTGTTTTTGGAAAAAATTGCGGCATATTTTTGGGCCAATATGGTAATATTAGATGATGTTCTGAATGATAACATATTGCAAGCAATATTTAATCATGCTACAATACTTGACTACTCGATGTGGAATTGTTTACACAAAATATCAAGCTACTTTTGGATGTAACATTTAAAGTTTCTTTCCTTATATATTAGTATTAAAAAAAAATGTTAGTATCAAAATTTGCCTTCTTTAGATGATTAAAAAATTAAACCATAATAAGTTACAGCCTATAACTTATAGTATTATATATTTTTAAATATACTGTGATAGTAAACAAAAAATTAATTTAATGGGAAAGTTTAGAAAAAAAAAAGCATTCGTGAAAATATGTTTGTAATTTGGATGTTGAGATTTAGCAGCATTAAAAAAAACACTATTCCCTGTCCATCATGAGTGCAGTAGCTAGTTAATGATTTCAAAGATGTACATAGAATATTTTTGCATTAATGTGTACTTGATACCAACTTGCACTAATCTATGTGTTCTTAAATCCCTTAATAGAGATACCTTTTTTATATTTCTTTTATCCTCAGTTTATGAAACAATATTTTAAACATAATTAACAATACTTATTCTTCGTCCTAGAATGTTATCTATGTATAGTAATATAGTGCATACATTAATACATTTAATACAGGCATCATATTTACTTGAAAAAGAGAAAATACTCGTTATTTTTATATATATATATATTACAAGTTATTCTAGGATCATTTTATCGTATTTTGAAATATTTAACTGAATAAATTATTTTTATCCACTCCATGGGTGCATCAATGTAAAGAACTTGTTTACATCATGTTCAATCACGTGGTTTAAAATCATCGGTTTTCATTTTGAAGAGATATTCGTTAGACCTTTTGTGAAAAAGCTGTGAATAATAATTTTTTAGTGGAATAAAACGATAAATTAGCTTTGTGCCCGACTGCAAATAAATATATAAATAATATTGGCCTAAATTATTGTGGTTAACTATCACATTCAGACATTACCATACATTTTCATTACAGTTATCCAAAGTGACAGATGTCAGCTGTTGGTGTAGGGATATATTAGGGATTATTTCTAGTAACTTTTAGAGCTGTTGTCCAAATAAACTAAGGTCGTGAATGTATTATATATTTACATCCATTATTGTTTCCAGCCTATGGCTTGGGTCAGCTTTTGATTAAAGTCACATATTTTTCCACTACCGGCTGGCTAGACCTTTTGTAGCTTCATATGCCATATAATCTAACTAAAGACTAGGACAGGCACAACATAGAGTCCCCGAGTGTAAATTTATCAATGCAAAGGGGTAAACCCATATTTTCATCAATGATAAATTTTCGGTCATGTAGGGACCTTTAGCTCAGTAGGTAGACACACTACCGACTGAGCTAAAGTGTCAGGCTGCATTCATATACTTAATTACCAAAATTGGCCTAAAAATATAAACTTATTTAAAGAAAATTTTTTAATACAGTAGTTGTGTTAGCCTTTATTTACTGCCATAAAATTAACAAAATACTCTTTGCTCAAATATTGGCAAAAATGACATTTTATATACGTTCTAAGCACATCATTACATTATTCAGAAACCAGACATAAAATATTTTCACTATTTTTTAGGGGTGTGCGAAGTCCACTTTTTCAATTCGAGGCAAACTCGAATCGAATATATGAAATATCCTCAAAGCTGAATCGAAGTTCGATAATTTTTTGTTAGTTTTATTCTTTCCTAAAATTCTCCTTACCAACAAATAACCATGAATAATATTGAAACTTTTAAATATAAGAGACCTATTTCATTATAAAAAAATTAAATTCTAAAATGTTTTGTTTTTTTATTTACATATTTAAGTTTTAAAATAATATTATACAACACTTGATATTTCCAGAGTTTTAATATTTTTTTTAAAGTCAATATTAGGGTCGCATGTTATGGGTGAATATTTTCATTAGAATTTGTTAAAAAATGACCCGGTCCCGTGGCCACATGGCCTAAGATGTCACTCTCACAATAGACTATACTGTCGATGACGGGGAGAACAAGGTTTCATCCTGGTTGAGTGTAGCAATGGTAGTTTTTAGTAAATGGTTTTCCACTCTCCCTTAATTCAAATGTGGGTACACGTCCTTATCCCTAACACATTAGAGTAATTAGTACATGAGTATAACCCAAACAGGTAGTAAGACGAGATGCTACAAAAAATAAAAAAATTAATCAAGTAACACATTTTTTCAAGCAAAACCAAAATTCTTATAAATTATTTAATGTGATTTTTTTTTTAAATAATCAAAACTTATGGCTTGAAAATCACATAAATATGGGTCAATCTTGTGAATCAGAATTTGAAACTATCAAAATAGGAATTAGAGAGTTCAAAGAAAGTTGGAAAAAGTTCCTTACATCTGCACAAACATAAGGGGAAAAAAAAGCACCAAATGGTGGTAATTTGTATACCCAAAACGACCTTAGTTTTAGTGATCTTGCGCAAATCAAATACCACCCTCTTTCTTTTAGCACCGCATCTTACTACTCATTTGAGTTATATGCTTATGTACTAATTATGCTAATGGTATTAGGAATTAGGAAGGTTACGTTTAGAGGAAGTGTACCCGTATTTGTGTGGAGAGAGAGCATGGAAAGTCATTATGAAAAAACCACTCTCAATATACCAGACTGGGAGTAGAACCTCGGGTCTTCCAGTCATCAGCAGTCTAGTCCCCTGTGAGAGTAGCGCCCTAGACCATGCGGTCACCGAAGCGGGTATTACCATGTTTAAGTAGCTTATTTATCTACTATTTATACTTGTATTTTTTGCAAATGTGTTAAAGTAGAGCTTAAAAATAAATGTGTTTAATGTAAGGTCAGCTCCATAGTAAAAAATTAAAATTATAAATTCCCTGACTTTTCCAGGTTTATCAGGGAAAAAATTTATTATTTTTTTCCCTCAATTATGTTTTACCCATTACATAACTAACTGTACACTATGGACCGCCATATATCCGTGACCTGTTCTGATGAGTATGTTGACAATGGTGTCAGTTTAATTTATTGTTTTCTGGTGATGGGGAAGTCGAGACTAAAACCGCAACCGAGTGTAGTGACAAATTTTATCCTTAATGGTTTCCCACTCTGCTCCATTGCAAAAATTAGTGTTCATTTCCTTTTAAAATATCCTTCTCCATCCCTATAGTTCGAAAACTAAATAGAAAGTAGTGTTTGACTTTGCAATATATATAATCCCATTTAAGGTGAAGAAAAATATTCAAAGGAACACAATGTATCCAAAGTTGATTATATGTTTGGTTGCCTCCCATGCCATTTACAACATTAGGGAGGAGTTGACTAAATATTATATTGAAGTTTCTTTTTTTTGAAAATTTAGCACTGCGTCTTACTACCCGTTCGGACTCAAGTATTAACTAAGCTAATGGATTAGGAATTGGGAAGATTGTTATTTTAGGGAAAGTGAACCCACATTTATGTGGAGGGAGAGTGGAAAACCATTTAGGAAAAACCACCCCCAGTTCACCAGACCGAGAATCGAACCTCGATCTCCCTGTCCTCGGCAAGTGAAGTTTCTTTTGTTTTGATTTAATGTAGATAATGTTTAATTTGCACTGTTTCGTGGTCAAATTCCCTGACCTTTCCATGATTTGATCACAGTTTGTAACTTCTCCGACTATTCTAGGTTTTCCCTGTTTGTGGTCACTTTTTTTAATGAACCTGAAAGAAAATTAAAAGATTGAGATTAAAATTTAAGAATTGGAATTTTTTTTAAAATCAGAATCGTGACATCTGATTAACCATTTTGCTGCGTTAATCGACTTTACCCCAGGATGTGTAAACTTTTATCTACCTTTGCTACGACAGTCGGAAATAGCCATTAATGTGTTAGAACGGTGAATTTTTCATACTTGCATGCCCGTGAGTCTCTGACATCTGGTGTTAGTTTTGAGAACTGTCAATTGCCAACTGCTAAATCATAAACAATAGTGGCGCTTGCTTACTTCCGCATTTCAATTGTTGTAGCACACGTGCAATATTTATGTGGCAGAAAACATTGTTGGGGGATTTATTAATTTAGTATTTGTTATATTTACCCTGTTATTGTACTGTGTTAGTAACATTTAATTTATGATTGATGAATTCATGCCATGTGAAGGGTAATAAATATTATATTTTGTTAGTATGGCAATTGAAAAATTCAATAATTCAATTAGTTTTAAAATTTATTTTATTTCTTCTAGTTGCTATTTTATTTTTGTTCTTTACCCAATTCCTATTTTGAAACCATGCCTAACACAGATATATGATCTTATAGACTACACTGAGGAAAGCACCAATGTAGCACAAAATTGTTCAAGTTGTGTTGATGTAACCAAATTTTCAAAAGTTTTCTTTTTATTACATAAAGCCTATATTAGGCCAACATTAGGCATGTCAAATCCTCATTTAGTGATGTGTTTGACACAATTGTGGGTTGCTAGCAAAATAAATAATGGTTCTGATAGAAAAATAACATTGCATTTCGGTAAAATGTGACACAAATAATATGTTAAATATAAAATTGTATTGGTGTAAAATATATATTATTATGCGATTTATAGATGTGATGCTAAATTTCATATTTAAAATGCATTACTAGTTGAAAATCACATTATTTGATCATAATCATGATCATTCAAATATTCAGATTTTGAATTTTTGACTTGCATTTCTGAAGGTAAGAAGTAAAAATTAAATATGCAGTAATAGGGTTAAAAAAATTTAATGTTAATCTGTTTTCATCTAACCCAGCAGAGAGCACCTCAGTCGATTCCTTGAGAAGCACAGAAACCTTCATCCATCCTGGAGGCCACAAAGGTTTCACCTCCCTTTCGAGGAAACCGGTAAGAGCATCATGTGGAGACTCTCGCCGGGGCCTCAACACTTCCATGCAGTGGAGTTTCACACGAATAACTTCATGCAGCAAGCACCTGGCACATCATTCAATATTGTAAACATATCTTCTTGGATAAAATAGTACGCTAAGAATAAAGAATAATTTTTCAATACAATTAGAGTTGGGTGGAATCTACTATTTTACGAATCTGAATCTCCACTTTACCTTCAAATTTCAAATATGAATCTTGGAAAAAAATTATGAACATAAAAGAGGAATAATAGAAAATAATAGTAGTGATTAAATATTAAGATTATTTCTTCATTATAAGATTCATACATTCAGTTAAATATTAAATTATTGGAATGGGGCTGTTTGTTAGGTTCATCCTAAAAATATAAATGATTTTGAACAAACAATAAGCAGTATTAGAGCTCTTAAACAAATTTAACTTGAAAACAAAAAAAACAAAAATGTTTCTTGAATCCAAATTTTCTTGAAGCTCAAATATCACTTAGGATTCAAGGGATTCAAAGGATTTGAGGATCCCATCCCTAGATACAATAGTAGAAAAAATTTAGTTGTAAGTTCAGCGAAATTTTTGGCGTTTGCATAGTTTGGGCCAGTGTTTTGCAAAATATCATCAATTGCTTTCAGGGCCCAGACTTAAACAACTTATCCCTTTCAGTTCTTCATAGAAATATAGTTTAAGTATAAACCAGTGTTATAAATTATAGTAAAATTTATGTGGCATGTCAAAGCCGTGGCGTAGGGAACAAGAGCCTTATAAAAAAGAACACTAAATAACACCAAAATCTGCGTTAACTTGTTCATTAGACTTACTGATAAAACTATGATGATTTAAATTATGAGGAATAGCCAGCACACTAACCTTGATACTGGAGAAGAAATTGTTTATACAGAACACTAAAGAAACACAAGATTTTAAGGACAAGCTTTCAGTATCACAAACAGCTTCATTAGGTGAAGAGAGTAGCTACTCTGATGTCTGTGACAGTGAAAGTGTGTCCTTAAAGACATGTTTGTGTATTTTTTTTAATGTTCTTTCTAAACAATTTCTAGTCCAGTATTACCAAGGTAAGTATGCTGGCTTTTCCTCCTAATTTAAACCACGATTTAACCTAGTGATAAATAACTTTAATAAAACTCTGAAACATAGCATGCAATACATATCAGTTTTATTTATATATATATGTATATACGTATTGCACGTTATACATCAATGCCTTATGTATATGCATTAATTCTCCAAAAGGAACCATGTTATTTACATCAATTACCAAGAGAACAATGAGCCGTTGAAAAGCAAATGCTTTGACCCTGCTATGCAGCCACCAAGGGCTTCCTGTTCCATGGCCAACACGCTCGTCAGACCTGAATCCCCTGGCTTTCTTTCTGTGGGGCCACATCAAAATTGGTGTGTACAATACACCAGTAGAACGCAAACCAGACCTTCAGCCCCAAATTGTTGCAGCGTGGAACATTGTCCGAAACACACAAGGCATGTTTCAAAGCATGAGACAGTCTAGGCTGTGGAGATATCAGTACTGTCTGAATGTTGGTGGCCGGCAATTTGAACATCTGTTATGATAAGACATGAATGTTTGCACAAGGGCTGTTGTAGGGTTACCTACTGTACACTGAGTAATAAAAGTTCATACTTCTCTTCAGTTACTGTTCTTCTCATTTGTTACATTGTTATAAATTTGTTGTTTAGTGTTAAGTACATGATTTTTGAGGGCTCATTGATATCTTAGTAATGGCGTCAGCGCAAAACTTTATAAACATTTTCTACCTAGTTTTTTGTAAGGAATATGCTCCTAGCTTTTATAACATAAGTTAAAACTCACCCTGTATGCATATAATGTCAAAGAGGGGACAAGAGGCTTATAAAATAGTACACGAGGGAACATGTAGTGAGACAGTGGTAGAAACCACTTATCAAAGAAGATTGATGCTTTAGTAGCATTTTTTGATTTGTAACAAAAGTTAGAGAATATGGAATCCACCCATGATCAAACACGACATGCCCATAGGAAAAACTTGACATGACTAACCTCAATTCTGCAGTCCATGGAAACCTTCTCTTGGGGACTTTGGATTTGTTGACCAAGTCATCGCTTGGCGAAGAGCAGTCCTCAGTAGACCTAGGCAAATGAGAACATCAGATAAGACCAACTCGCAACACAGGTAAACAATGTTCAATAAACAAGAGGAAGGTGAAGACAAGAATAATTTGTTTTTAGAGTTGTTTGCTAACACCTTTTAAAGAGCACCGCATTCGCTGAGCTCAAGTTAATGTGCATTGTGACTAGTATTAAATATTTAATGCATATGCAGCACAATGAAAACCAGTAAAAATGAAGCGACTGAGACAATTTAGTTAATATGCTTACAAAAATATATGTGGCCATAAAGCTTAAAGACAAATATGTACATATGTTCTTTATTAAGCGTTTAAAAAAAAATTTCAAGACAATTCAACATCCGCAAGGTAAACACAAAGTTCCAAGTGATTTAGCCTGAGGCAGTATTTTATTATTAACATATAAGGCATATTCAAATTGAGGATGTGATTGTTCTGTTAGGATAAACAGAATTTTAACTGCAAAAACTTCACAAACAGCTATTCTTTCCTTATCTCCTCCTCAAAAATAAAAAATATATATATACATAAATGTGCCCAATCACCAAAACAAAAACCAAATCTGTTAAAAAGTAAGAAAAGTCATCAACACAGTGTCAACACATCCCACACTAAAGTGATTTACCGTAGATTATGTATTGGTTCAATGGTTACTCTTTAAGAGTATATTAACACACTCATGAAAATACAGAATTGTGCTTCAAATCTCATGACATTTCTCTCCCTTTAATGAACAATATATTTTCCATTTAATTGCCTTAAACCAAAATAAAGCATTTAATAAATATTAATTCTAAAAAACTAGGGTGTATCTGTGGTTAGTTAGGAATAAGATAAATTGTAAATAATATGCTTTTTGAGGTACATTTTGTTATATGTGAGATAAGGTTAAGTAAAAATGGATAAAAACTTATAAACGGGAACAAACATAAGACTGATACTTTTACAATGAAAAAAAGAACAAAGTTCACACCTTACATTGCTGTTGCTAGTCAAAAAGGCAATGGCTGCCTCTTGACAAAAAAAAATTTATTGTTACCGTCCAATCCCCCGACATAGGTTTTATTCTGTCGGAACGCATCATAAGGAAGTGTGAAATGTGCAGCACAACTTTCTAAAAGGAGGAAACCAAAAAACTCAAAATGTATAAAAAGTATATTGTTAAATAATGACCCGACACTTTATAAAAAATGTAAAAGGAACAAATAACATAAAGGAAACATACAGGAAATGGAGAGTGAATGCGAAATAACGTTGCGCCTTTAACACCCTTCTAATGAGTTCCAATAAAATGAAACCTAGCTCGGGGAATTGAGCGATGACAATCTATTTTTTCAAAAGACGAACATAATTTTTTTTTTCTTTGCACCATGTCTTACTACACATTCGGGTTACACTTATATGTACAAATTCGATTAATGTGTTAGGGATGAGGAAGGTTGCATTTAGAGGAAGTGTACCCACAATTGCGTGGTGAGAGTGGACAATTCTTTATGAAAAACAAACCTCAATACTCCTGATTGGGATCGAATCCCAATCTTATCAACATCAACAGTTTAGTTCATTACTAGAATGACACCTTAGACTACACAACCATCGAAGCGAGTAGCCATTACCTTTCTGTCCAATGGCAGCAATGTAAAGTGTGAACTGTGTTGTTCTTTTCGTTGTGAAAGCCATATTGTGTACGTCCCTTTTATTTGTTTCTATCCACCTTTCCTATACCTTCTTACAGATACACTTTTCATACCTTCATAATTTTGTTAGTAATTCCTATTTGTTTTGAGGTTTAGTGAAATGATAAACAGTAGATGTTATATTCGAATGAACATTTAGAGATTATAACAAAAAATAGTTTCAAGTTCATTAAAAAGAGATAGGGGCACATATGTGCATTTACAAAATATCCAAGCTTGTGAGAGTAGCTATAATTTATTTGGTGCAAAAGAGAAGTAAGTATATCTAATTGGGCCAACAAATAATCAATAAGAGAAACATGTATCTTTAAAAAAGAAAAGAAAAAAAAGAGGCTTGTATGTGTTATCAATACGTAAATGTATGGAAATCTGAAATTAAAACTAAGAGGATAAAAGTATATACCTGCAGATTTAGGTGATGGTTTTTAAGGACTGAATGAACAAATAATATGTTTTGTTGGATTTCTATCAAACCATCCCATAAACATGAAGTTGATTTGATATCACTTATTTTATTTATGATTCCAAATACCCATAAAATTATTACTTGTTAAACCAAGGTTGCCACTAACTATTTTTAAACCTTTAAACCTAGAAAAGTTAAAATATGTATATTGTATACATATTATTTGTAACTAATTCACTTTATCAATGCCTATAAATGAGATATTTAAAACAAACTTAATTATTTTTTTGATTAAAAGTGAAAATCTTTAAATAGTAATAAAATTGCTCAATTTTCCTTAATTTAACAAGTTTTAGATCAATGGCAACCCTGTAAACAAAAAAGGACCAATTTGGCCTAAAATAATAAGTTTTTAAAGATTGTGTTTTATGTTATTTCATCTTATAAACAAAGCACAAAGCCCAATCTTGAAACTTGATTTTTAAAATAATTTTTAACTCATATTAAAATAAAGTTGGTAGCTGGTTTGACTATACAGAAGAATGGGAATTTCATGAAAAATTATCAAAAAATATATGAGCTAACACTCTTGGTGAAACAAACAACCATATTTAATTACATTGTGAAAACATTGAAAACAATGGGAAAGAATTAAAGAGTTAGGTTTTGTTTATAATGATCGAGTTTAGAAATCACAAAGTCAAATTTATGAAATTTTAATTGGAATCATAAAAAGTAAGAAATTCTTTTAAAAACGCACCAACATCTGCATTACTCCATGGCATATGTTTTACCTAGAAAAAGTTTAAGGAAAAATGAATGTCAAAGACTACTTCACATATAAAAGTAAAATAAAGACAGTGTCGGAACAAGAATGTGTACACTTGATTTGTTTTTTGATGGCAATATACTTCTAAGTAAATTTGTTTTTCTAAGTAAATTTCTATTTTATTGCATTTTGGGGAATAAGTGCATCTTATTTACCTGAAATTTGAACTCATGATTTGGATACACAGAAAGCCGTACTAGGCTACATATAGTTAATGGTTTTATTTATCCCTGAATAGATTTAAGGCAAGAATGTATATGCTTAGCGCAAAATAATGATAAAAGTAGCTCTTAAATATCAAATTATGCACAAAATAAGCCAACACGGTTATTTGCATAGGCACTTCTACTATGTTAGTGTTATTATTCAAGAATGACATCCATTTGATTTTGTATCATAGATAACAGATAAACTAATTTTTTTTTCTAACAGCGCTGTTTGTGAGAAGTTTACTAACTAAATCATAAGTTACCAGCACAATGGCTAAGTTAAGAAATATTTTTTCTGTATTATTATAAACAAGCTAACTTTTATCTATTCAGATTAGTTTGAATATTTTAATGTTTTATTGTGAAAACTATTAAAATTCATGACAGTGAATTTTTTTATGAACTCTTTTAGTCAATTATAAAATCTACATTTAGAATTTATTAATTTTATATCGATACTAAAAATGCTAGAGTAAAAATACACAATTAATAATGGTTGCATTTGGCTTAGGTTTTTTATTTTAACTTGCTCAACATTAGTTAGATAAAATAATTTTTAGTTTTTATTTTGAAAACCATTTAAAAATAAAATGATATAAAAAATTTAATGTACATGTTTTCTCCCTATGAAAAATTATACCAGAACACAGAATTTAAATTTATTGGTCAGGCCTTAAATTGCAACTGATTCAGAGTTTTTGTCCCTTTTCTCGACCATATTATTATTATTATTATTATTATCATTATTATTATCATTATTATTATCATTATTATCATTATTATTATCATTATTATCATTATTATTATTATCATCATTATTATCATTATTATTATCATTATTATTATTATTATTATTATTATTATTATTATTATCATTATTATTATTATTATTATTATTATTATTATTATTATTAAATTACCACCACATTTGAAACTATACAATTTGATCCCGTTTTGCTCAAATTGCCAAAAGCTTACCATTTTTTGATAATTTTTTAATAAACGAATTAGAAGGCTAAGTTTAGTTTAAAATTATAAATCTGAAAAATTAATGCAGGTCTAAAGTGGAAAATAACTTAATTTTCTTCCCGTTTCCCTCCCCGTTCCCATGGGAAATTGTTATTTCCAACCCAAAAATTTCCCTATGTCAAAATGTCATTTCTGCACAGGCCTAGTTAAAAGTACAGAATTTTTGACAATTTTAACAATGTACTGAGAGTTTCAATAATTTATCAAATTGTTTTTATTTACTAAAATATCAGCTTTGTATTTCAAGGAGCTAGTTTGATTTGATAAATTGTTTTATGTCAAAATGGTGTACCAAATGAAAAAAACTTAGTTAAACTGATCCAATGTGTTACTGTTTGAGTCAAGGAAGTGCTAATGTTGATCAGTATGTCTTGTTAGTTAAAAATCTAATAATTTTTGATGTGTTAAAAATTTCACATTAACAGAAATTAGGTTGTAATTTTAAATTTATAAGAGAAATTGAAATGCCTCAATGTAAATTGTTTAACTTTTCCTATCAAAAACATTTATTTCATATATTATCTACTCAATAAGATGATCACCACAAATGAAAGGGTATGATTGATAGTTTCACTTTATTGTGTCCTCCCCCTTAATATGAAAGATTTGATAGTCGAGACTCAAGTATGAGTTAGGGGTATAGATTATGATTTTGTTGTTAAATGCCAAGGTGGTCAACTCAGGATGGAATGTTGTACTTAACTCAAAAACAATGGCAGGGATCCAAATTTTCTTTATAGGTGAATATATATGATGGCTGCTGTTTGAAAACATTTTGTTGAGATAAGTATTGATCGTAAAAAGGGTCATGGTTACATGACAGGTACTATAATAGTTCAATAACATGGTTATTAACTGCAGACATCATTCATTCTTAAATAAGTATGGGAAAAAGACAAGACCACAATATTATATCAATAATGAATACCTAAATAGTGGGTAGGATTATAACTAACTTAACTAAGCTAAAATAAACAAGTAAAAGAAAGCCTTAATAATAACATAAAATAAGGGGATTAATTTTCAACAAGTTGCCAAAATTTTGGAAATAATGCACACTTTTGGTGGTAATTCTACAATGTAATTCATTAAAGATAACTTGAGTAGCAGCAGCGGCAGCAGAGAGTTGATTTTAAATTCGGGTAAATATACCATATTAAATAACAAATCACTAGAGGTGTGCAAGAGCCAATTTTTTAATTTTTTAGACATCAAATGGATTTTAAAATGTTTTACTGTAAAAGAGTTTTAACAGAATTCATCCAAGTTAGTAAATCAAGTTATTATTTCAACATGTAATTTACTTTGTACATATTTTTGACTCTTTGAATTGTAAATAAAAGCAAAAACCAAAATTTACTCAAACTGGAAAAGGTTCAAAGCTTTGCACACCCCTACAAGTCACATGTACAAGTATCACTATTTCATCATGCTTCACCATCCACCTGCATACACCCTTCCAAATGTGCAAAATGAAGGGGAGAGGGAAAATAAATAAAAAAGCAAAAAAGAACACACAGCACCACTGGTGTAAAAGCCCCTAACTTCCCATGAGGTTTGAAACTTGTTGGGGTCTCTTACCAGTAGTACCTATACAACTCCCAGTACATATGTGGGCTGTTTGAGAAAAAACAAAACAACACATCAGAACAAAAACAAAACACACAAAGAAACCTATTTTAGTAATTAACAAACCACAATAAAAAAAAATAGGCATAAATCAATGTGTTATTTAAAGAATTTCCAA
>CABFWO010008939.1:0-14778 GCA_902155825.1 Timema genevievae | reverse complement strand
AGACGTCAAGACTGGGACACCAGCAAAGAACACTGTGTGTAGTTCAGACAACTTTCAGTCAGTTGTTGATTAGACGTCAAGACTGGAACACCAGCAAAGAACACTGTGTCTAGTTCTGGCAGCCAGCAGTAAGCAGTCGGTTGTTAATTCAACGTCAAGCCCACTGCTGTTCGTCTTATTCTAGCCACGAGTTTAGATTTGACCAACACCGAAGATTTTAAAATTGATGTAGAATATCGTCCTGTCATTTGGGACGCCTCAGGGCGTCAAATTGTGTCTATGACAAGTCTTTCTCCAGATAAATGTACAGTGTAAACATTTTTTCTTCATTACTCTATTTAGAAACACTTGTAACAAGGGTTTCTCATCGTTTAAGCCAATTGTTATATACCTACTAAAAATTACTAAAATGCTACCCACTTTATTGGCAACGGTAAAGTGTCAAACGCCGGTGTTCCATCAATGTTCGCCACAAACACTGGTGGCCGGCGTTGGTTACACATTCAGCCTAATTAGGCTAATTAGTGCATAGGCGTATAACCCGAATTGGTAGCACAACGTGTTGGGAAAAAAAATTGCACTTCTTTAATATATTTTATTTTTACTCATACGTTTTACACAAATATTCGCTTCAGTGGCCGAATGGTCTAAGGCGTCACTCTCGCGTTGTACTGACCTGAGGGATCGGGGTTCAAATCCCTGTCAGGTCTACTGAAGGTGGTGTTTCCTAAATTGTTTTCCACTATCCTTCCCCGCAAATTTGGGTAGATTGCCTCTAAACTTCGTCCTTTCTCATCCCTAGTCTATTAGAGTAATTATCATTAGTATGACCTGAACAAGTAGTAAGACGGGGTGATGAAAAAAAATCGCCACCACTAAGCCGGTCATGCGCTATAAACTAACCTTTGCGGTCCCGGAATTGATGACTCTTGTGTGTCCGACCGGACCATGCCCCGTGGCGTGATGATCACATTCAGGGGGACTGCAGGGTCACACCTTGTTCAAGTGGGTCACTCACTGGTCCCTTTCTGCACTTGACCTCTCCACGGGGGGTTGCGGGAGGAGGTCATAATGACGGGAGGTTGTATGTGAGCGAGCCTCGACGGACTCTGCCAGAGAAATTAAGCAGGCATCTCATGTCCAACGAGCGAGCGACCTTCTTCGAGCAGTTCTGAGTTCTGTGAGAGATCGCCCCCGGAACTAAAGTTCGGTCAATAGGTGAGAGGGGAGTTGAAGGCGGGGGGAAAGCCGATGTCTTGGGTGCGAAGTGAAATCTCAGGCAGAAGTAGCTCTGTGTTTGGACGATAATCAGAGGGTCATCTGCTTGACCTTTCATATTTGGTTTCGCAGATTCAATCAGGAGCGTGACGTGTTAGAAATATATATTTGGGAAATATGTAAATTAATAACTTAATAAAACTAGGAAACACATTTATATTCCATTTTACTGAGCTATGGATTTCTAAATTGAAATATATTATTTATACTTTTAGGGGGTCGACTGGTCAAAAGCAGAGTTTTTCAAACTGGGCTTCGCCATAGTTATCTCATGCTCAGTGAGGCAATTTTAAAATATTCTTTATTTGTTATTTACACTTTAAACTAGCATCATTAATTAGAATTGTCAGTGTTTTTCAACCCCGAATTAAGGATATTTATCTAGGGTGCAGACAAAACATGTGATCATGTTATGTTTTCCCTTTGTTTTATACGTTTATGCTTTAAAAAAATGTAGCTGTTGTTTTTACCTTCATTACTGTTTCCAGCCTGTGGCCTGGGTCAGTGTTTTATTCAAGTCATATATTTTCCACTACTGGCTTGCTAGGCCTGTCTTAGTTTCATGTGTCTTATAATATAATTTAAGACTAGGACAGGCAACATCCAGTCCCTGGCCGTTAATTTATTAATGTAAAAGGATAAACCCACATTTCACCAATGATAAATTAATCGGTCATGCCGGGAATCAAACCCGGAACCCTTAGCTCATTAGGCTGACACGCTACCGACAGAGATAAGGTGACAGACTTAACTTTTGTTATTGAATGTGAATAATTTTAGTGACAAAACAATTATGAGGAGTCCAGTATGTGTTTGTTTCTGGTTCATGGGCTCCTTTACTCAAAACAGTTTGGGATTCCCCGGTCTAAGACGTCTCTATCGCAAGACTCGACTGCCAAGAAGGGGGAGATTGGTTTGCGATTCCCATTGGGGATAGATTTTTCCAAAAAGAAGTTTACCCCCTCTTTTCCCACATATTCCGGGTATAAGTCCTCTAATTTCAACCCTCCCTATCCTTAATATATTAGCGTAATTAGTGCATTGGCGTGTAACCTAAATGGCATGGGGTGCCAATAAAAAATTACACTTCTTTAGTACTTTTATTTTTACTCGTACGTTTGAACACATCTCCCGATGCACCCAACCAAGATTCGAACCTCAACATTCCCACTTCTGGTACACAATTAATTATGAGTCTACCCACTTCGGTGGCCGAGTGGTCTAACGCACTACAGTAGACTAGACTGCCGATGACGGGGAGACCGAGGTTCGAATCTCGATAGGGTGTACTAAGGGTGTTTTCCTAAAATGTTTTTTCATTTACCTCCATGCAAATGCGGGTACACTTCATCTGAATTTAACCTTCCTAACCCCTAAAACTATTATCTTAAATATTACATAGGCGTATAACCTGAACGGATATTAAAACGTGGTGCTAAAAACAGAAATTTAGTTTTTGATGCCTTAGAGCACGTGACATCCGTAAGAGTAGTTTTTATCACAACAAAGTTTTACAAAAGATGACAGGTAAATCTTCACGCCTTAGGAAGTTATAGCTTAGTTGGTTTTTAAGATAATTATTAATTTAATTACTGTGTAGCAATAATTTATTTCGGTAGCCACAACATTTAACTTATTTACTAGCCCTCGCGTTCAACCAACTGACGAAAACTGGTTGCTAGCTAACAGTAATATTATTTCCTTGGATTATATAATATTTTCTCAGTGTTCTTACAAAATCTACATGTCATGCCACAGAACCATGACGTCATAAACAGGATATTAGGAAAATGAGTTGGTGATTAGGATACAATCAACTCTTTCCTCTTAGTTTAAAACATAAGCTAAACTAACTTTGTAAATAATCACTTTTCTCCCACGGTTCCTATTTCGGCTAACCTCTGGTATGTCAAATTGTTCAGGTCGTTTTTTATGAGCTGTAAGTTACACGAAAACATATAATTCAGTCACGATTTTCTATAAGAAAAGTCAAGTGCGTTCAACCTTACGATAAAATGAGGTTTCTACAAACACAAACACTATGTTTCATTTTTTTCCAAATACTGCATCTAGATAAACCTAAGGCATTGTGGGATTATACGATGTCCAATTACCTTAAAGAGAATTTGGTTCGAATCCCTGTGAGATCAACTTCAAATGGCTTCAAATTGTAGAAAATTAAGCTACGTATTAACGCTTGTTATTTGGAGGAAATAAAAACACAAGCGTTATTATACATTATAATATAATAACACACCATTTGAATTATTTTCACTGTTACAACGTTTAATTTAGATTTGAACATAACTCATTATAATCTAGAAGGAAACACCTAACCTAAAATCAATTTAATCTTGCAGGGCTAGTAAAATAATGTAGTATCTATTTTACTTCTTTCTTTACCGAAAAGTTTAACTTAGAGGACGCAAGCATTTTTATATTTACAATTGTGTCTTAATTAAATGTGAACCAGCTTTAGGTTTGGCTTATTAGTCTGCATTATTTAACTTTACTTGAGTAATCAGGGTTAAATCCCGACTGGTTTATATTTGTTCGTTTCCCATTTGTAGGATTCCACACCTTCTTGAGGCGAATAATGGTGTTTTTATTTTTATTTCTAGCATCACTTCTCACTACCTATTTAGTCTTTACGCATATGTGTACTTACATCCATTACTTTTTCCATCCTGTGGTCCGGGTAAGTTTTTTATTCAAGCCATATATTGTCTACTACCGGCTTGCTAGGCCTTTTGTAGCTTCAACGCAAACGTACTAATTATGCTAATGAGTTAGGTATAAGTAAGGTTTATTTTAGAGGAAGTGTATCCACATTTGTGTAAAGTAAGAGTGGAAAACCTTTTTAAGGAAAACCACCTTCATTATACTTGATCGGGATTCGATCCCCTATGTCCCTGTTTTCGGCAGTCTAAAGGGGGTGTCCCGAGAGTGACGTCTTAGAGCATACGGCCACCGAGGTAGGTATTGATGGTGTAGTTTATTAAAATATCCCCTTATCATACGTAAATGTCGGATATTCCAAACGGGAAGGTCTAGGAGACCCCAATTTGAACCTGTCCCATGACTAAAAAATGTCAGTACTTGTACTCAGGTATGTACCATCCTCAACTAGAATTTATGGCACTCCAGTTGAAGTAGGCGTTGAACGTATTGTCCTAGGTTAAGTTGGTAATAAAGTCGTGTGTTCCTATGGACCTCTGTCTAAAGCTTTGGACACGACATTTAATCTCAAATTCCAAAAGGACGTTCCCCAGGTCCAAAAGGACACACGTTCAATTCTTGACGCGTGCTGGGGCTCGTGGTGAGATGAATTCGTTTCAGATCGTAGAAACGATCAGATGGACAAATCATCTATATCAAAAGATTGGATCAGCTTCACTGACTTGACTGAGTCGTGTGTTCATTTTCATGCGGTACTTTCATAGTCCTTCAAAGTTTTAAAACTCAGGTTCATAGCTTTATCTTTACCCACATCATACAAGGATTTTTTTTATATTGATACTCAACCTAAATTTATAGAGTTAAAATTAAAAAAAGCAGAAAGTCAAATTTAGTTAAACTTAAACTTTTTCACCAAGTGAGCGCTCTAAAGGAACACAACCACATAGTTAAATAAAAATTTTTAAATTATAGACCTACTTTTCTTATCCACTTTATGTTATTTTAAAATATGAAATAAAAAGTAAAACACAATTTCAAGACATTTGAAATAGCAAAAAAGTTGATGCCAATGAATTTAGTAAGCTAACGAAAATCAAGGTTTAGTTCTCCGCTGTTAAAAACTGAAACATTTTCAGAGGCCTAGAAAGTAGATTCTCAGTTCCTTTGTTTTAAAATAAGGTATATTTTTTAATAAATTTAATATAGTTAAACATATTACTATAATTACACTAGATGTACTCATTGCAAATAAAAATAATGCCACTACCACCATCACGTAATTATATTGATTATGAACGTTCTGATTGGTTCAATCTTTACGATGACCTGGCCACTGCTGATGGTCTTGTATTATATTCAACTAATAATGTTAACTTGACCACAAATAATTTACTTCTGAATTTTTTTATTATTGCTACTGCTTTTTAAATACTTATGTTTTACTACTCTTTAGTTATTTTTATTATTGCTATTTTTTATCATTATTATTTTTTCGTAATCATACATGAGTATAATATATAACTATTTAGGTACTATTGTTTATCTTATTTTCTCATGTAATCATACGTATTTGTAAGGTACTTGTATACTTTTCAGTGCTGGCCTGTTATGGGTCTCACGACTGTTGGCCAGCACTATAATAAAGGAAATAAATGGTACCGTGCAGCGCAAAGACTTTCTTTCGTTTATATCTTAAAATAGACATTTACTAAAAATTTGCAGGATTTGTGAAACGAAATCATAGGTCTACTGTCTACATTGTCGTAAAAACACTACACCAAAGATCATAAATGAAATAATATACACTGTTACTTACTCTATAGTCTATGGCACTAAGAACTAGGAACGTGTTACAGAAAAATTTAAAAAAAAATAGAAACATCTTCATCCCCCAAAGAGCATAAGCATCAAATTCATTTTCAAAGGCCTTAATTAAAATGTATACATTTGCTTATAGCTCAGAAACTATTGCTTTAGTAAAAATATATTTCAAATTTAAGATGTTTGTCTTTAATAAGTACTACAATTTTACAATGATAAGCTATTTCTTATTTCAAATAGTTGCGGAAAAATTATGAAAATTGGAAAATTTCCCGCATGTAAAGTATCCTCAAAGTAATTTTCATAAGAAAATTTCCATCTCGTTTGAATTAAAACAGTGTTTAGGTATACCATTCATTCAAAATCGTCAGTACGAATTTCAATAAAATCAATTTGTTCTCTTTTTGCCCTTTAGTAAACTACCCTTAATTTTAGGGTTGGATCTCTAATTCTAAAAAATCTTCGGCGGAACCTTATGAAAACTCCAAATACCAAGTTTTAGCCGAATCGGTAAGATAATTTCAGCTCTAGCCCGAGGTACAGACAGACGCATTGCGAAAACCAATTTTTTGTTTCAGGGGGTCATGAAACGTCGATATTTATCAAAATCTCGATTTTTTTTGACGATTACAATACTTTCTCTCGGATGTGTCAAGAGAAAGTAAAAATTGAAAAATAATTATAGTATTAAATTGTCAGACTAATAAATATATTATTTAGTTTAAAAATAGGGTATTTTATGGTTAATGGTTAGCAATGTCCCATCTTACTACGAGGAAATGATTGAACAGATTTTGAGAAACGAAAACCCGATTTTCAGAGAGAATGTTCAGTTTTTCATTCATTGTTTGATCATCATGGGAACCGTTATTTGCTGCATGGCTGTAAGTCTCTAAATAAAATATATCTCTTTCACTAAAAAATAATAACTCTTTCTTTGGATGAATATTTTTCTTTGGATGCTGGTCATAACACATCTAAATTGAGATGCCTAAATTGGGGAAACATTAATTTTTTAATGGAATGTTGCTATCGTTAATTCGCATTTTTCGAAAATTAAATTTGTCTACGTTTTGTTTCGCGCATGATAAAATGATGCTTAATTATTTTGTTGTATTATTATAAGATCAAAAATGATAAAATGATCTTGAATAGTATTTAAAAATAGCCATTTTAACTATCTAGGTATGAGTTTTGGAGCGGATTTTTTTTCAAATAATGGGTTTTGATGTTCATTTTAGCAAAGAGTAACACAATACAAATACATACTCGTAAGTTTAGCTATGTTTTAATTTTACAGCTTAATTTTGAGGATATTATATTTAAAAGTAATGTTTTGTGTTCCCCATCTATCTTTTAACATACCCTTGCCCTATCTGACTCACGCTCTAACACACTCTCTCACACTCTCTCCCCTCACACACACACTCTATAAAACACTCTCTCTAATATAATCTTCTCTCATTTTCTCTCTCACACACTTTACCTTAACATACACTCTTTATCACACAATTACTCTCACAATATCTTTATTATACTCTCTCTCTCTTAAGCTATCTCTCAAACGCTCTCTCTCTCTCTCTCAAATGTTCTCTATTTCTCAAATGCTTTCTATCTCTCAAACGCTCTCTCTCTCTCAAACGTTCTATTTCTTGAAAGCTTTCTCTCAAACGCTCCCTCTAAAATTACTTCTATCCCAAACTCCCTCTCTCTCTCTCACACACACACACACACACACATTATCTCGCATACATAATCACACATTCTTCCTTGCATATTCTCTTTCTATCTTATACACACTGTTTCTAACTTTCTCTTACACTCTCTTTCTCTCTCTCACACATACACACACACATTTTTATCTTCTTCCACTATTTATCTCTCTAACAAATACACTTACTCACACTATCACTCGCTTACACTCACTCGATCTCTCTCAATTGCTCATTCTCATTCTCTTACACTCACTTTCTTACACTCACACTCACACTCACACTCACACACACTCAAATACTTACACTCTCATTCTTACTATCACATTTTGCACTCTCTCTATCAAATATCTTATACATAATTTTATAAGCTCGTTTCCAGTAATATAAATTACGAGGAAATGACTGAACAGAATTTGACAAACGAGCACTCATTTTAAAGATTAAGGAATCAGGATGCCGGTAGAGATAGTGGCCTTAAACTAAAACCCAATTTTCCTAGTGAATGTTCCATCTTTTCCTTCTGTGTGGACATTGGTTCATCTGTACAATCATTCTTTGTTTACATCACCATGGAAACCATGATTTGTATATAGCTGTATGTTGGCAAATAAAATATTTGTCTTTGTTTAAAAATACGATCGGCTCAATCGTTACTTGAGTGGTTTGGTGCAACGTATAGATAAAGATCTGGGAGAGGGGTCATTTTAAAGTTCTTATCGGGGCGTGAAGGGGAAAATATACGTTTTTATTCAAATTACCCACCGAAAACTAAATATATAAGTAGAGTTGATAGCCTTTAACGAGTAAACTTTTAACTAAAAAGTGAGTGAGGACTTATTATATAGATTATTTCCCAATAAAAAAGTTTAAAATACACTTTAGTGCAATAATCTACAGCCATCGCTGCAACGACCCACTAGTATACTTGTATCGAGAAGATAAAATTACTTTAAATAATTAATCTGTGCTGCTAAGGAGAAGTTTGAATCAAGAGTGGAAATAATCAATGGCGTGTCGTCTAACCAAAGGTAAGTAAGACTTGTTTAAACTGTACTTGTGACTTGTTCTCATCCCTCAAAGAACGTTCATTGGCCAGCTATAAACAAAAATACGTTCTCATGTAAGGTATGTAGAACAAAACCTACGAATGATTGGTCGGATGGTAATGGAGGAGTAAGGGAGGGGGGGAAAGAACATATTCCAAGCACAGTTTTAACAAGCTATGATTACCCTAGCAACATGCCACGACACGCCATTGTAAATAATAAAAGCTTCACCGGAACCGGTAACATTTTTGAATTGACCTAGTCACCGGTAAGGATCTGAGAGGCGGCGGCTTTGAAAAACGACGCTGTTTTTAAGTCAGATTGATTTGTGAGATCCGTTAGATTTGAGATCATTAGTTTAGAAAGTGTACGTGACCATACCCGAATTAATAAACACACCAACTGGGCTGAAATCTAGGTCTCATCCAGAGTAGCCCTAATAAAACACGTCGCTGTGAGAAATTACTGTCCCCACCATCCGTGTTGTAACTTGATTCACTCCGTTGAGTCTCCTACCATGGAGCGTTTTCAATTCACAGCAGTACCTGTTAAGTGTTACTATTTGTCCGCGTCCATTATCTGACACTTCACATTGCCCCATTCGTGATGGTTACTCTTAACAGGACGATGTAGGTTTTTGGGAGGTCAACTATTCATGCTTTAACAAAACAAAAAATAAATTAAAAAAATCCAACTTTACTAGTGAAATAATCTTAAAAGTTAAGATTTTTCTTTGTCATGATGAATTCTGAATGTGTGCCTTTAAGAAGAAAGTTGAAATATGTTCAAAGCATCATCTATTAAAATGTCAAATTTTATTGAGGGTCTTGTGTACAGCCGAGATTCGAAGGTCAGTCAGTCAGTAAATTTGACCTGAACTGCTTGTTTTTCCTAAACTGAAAGATTGGTTGACTCCGGAAATTATACTACTTGTTATTCGTATATCAGGAGAAAGGTTGACCCCTGAGACTAGACTATAAATACGGCACTTACTGCTAGTTATTCGTACACCGGGAGATCGGTTGACTCCCGAGACGATATTATTAATACGGTCCTAACTGCTTGTTTTTCGTTAACTGGGAGATTGTTTGACTCCCGAGATTATATTATTAATACGGTCCTAACTGCTTGTTTTTCGTTAACTGGGAGATTGTTTGACTTCCAAGACTATACTATAAATACGGCCCTATTAATAGTGAGATATTGGCTTGACTCCCGAGACTATACTATAACTATGGTCCTATTAATACTAAGAGATTGGCTAACTCCTGAGACTAGACTATAAATACGGCCCTATTAATACTGAGATATTGATTGATTGATTGATTGATTGACTCCTGAGACTAAACTATAAATACGGCACGACTAGTACTGATAGATTGGCTAACTTCTGAGACTAGCCTATAAATACGGCCCTATTAATATTGAGATTAATTGACTCTTGAGACTATACTATAAATATGGCCCTATTAATACTGAGAGATTGATTGACTCCTGAGACTAGACTATACATACGGCCCTATTAATACTGAGATAGTGATTGATTGATTGACTCCTGAGACTATACTATAAATACGGCCCTATTAATATTGAGAGATTAATTGACTCCTGAGACTAGGCTATAAATATGGCCCTATTAATACTGAGAGATTGATTGACTCCTGAGACTAGACTATAAATACGGCCCTAACTGCTTGTTATTCGTATATTGGGAGGTTAGTTGACTTCCGATGACAGGGAGTTTGGGGCTCAAATCCCGATCGGGCGTACTGAGGGTGCTTTTCTCTAAATGATTTCCCACTCTCCCTCTACGCAAATTTGGGTATACTTACTCTAAATTCAACTTTCTTCATCTCTAGCTCACTAGCGTAATTAGTACGTATACGTAATACCTGTACAGGTAGTAAAACGCGGTTCTAAAAAAATG
The DNA here is from genome assembly GCA_902155825.1 of Timema genevievae. Lineage (NCBI taxonomy): Eukaryota > Metazoa > Arthropoda > Insecta > Phasmatodea > Timematidae > Timema > Timema genevievae. The sequence goes on along the minus strand of CABFWO010008939.1, from coordinate 4,312 downwards.
AAGAGAGGAAAAGAGGGACTAGCTACAGTCAGATTTTGGTAGGAAGAATTTTTAGAAACTACAAACATGGTGGGTGTTTTTTTCTATTAACATTTATAATATTTTACCATAATATTAGAGCTATTTTATAGGTATCGATAATAACTATCAAAAGTGACAGCTGCATATCACATTACCTAACGTATGAATAAATGAAGGTAGATTTAATAATTTTTCTGTCAGATTAGAATCTTCTAATGAAAATTTAACTGTACCTTACTTTTCTCTTGAATCATAAGTTTTCAATATAAGTTATATATCAACACTTTATAAACTCCAATGCATACTTGGTTTTTTTTTTAAATTCCTTAAAGTCTGCAAAATGTTACCACAAGAAAATTCCAATCGAAATATAGAAAGAAAGGTATGAATATAAACAAGAAAGAGATAACTGTATAGAGATATCTGTAAAGGTCATAATGGGTTGACCTCCCGTTGTAGATCTTTAGTGTGTGTGTGTGTGTGTGTGTGTTTGTTAGTTTTAGCCTTCTTCAACTGTAGGAATAACACTAAACTTGTTACTGTTTTCGCGAATCTAGTTGTACATTTATAAACCTATATTCGCCAGGCTCTACTGATGAGGACTATTTCCCACCGAGTTCAAAGGTTTGTCGCTACACAACCTGTGTCTTCGTGTCTGCAAGGTCAACCTTCCGTCCTTGTCTATAAGATGTTTTCAAAACACAATGTTGAGACTCTGGTTTGAGGAGGGCTAATACAGGGGGAGGAGCGGAGAGGGCATCTTCACTCTGGGAGGCGCCGTCAGGCAGAGGGAATAAAATGATGTATCGATTTATATACGTAAGTCTAGCCTGTCAAAATATGGATGGCATCAGAAACTATGAAGTAGAGGTGTGCGAAATACACGTTTTCACTTCGGACCAAAATCGATTCAAATATATTAAATATTTTCGAAGCCGAATCAAAGTCCGATTTTTTTAAAAAAAATTTGCCTGAAAAAATATATTGTACTTATTTACATTTACACTAAATTCGTTTAGAAAATATTTTTCGCACAATGTTAATAAGCTTTTATTCTAACCGAAAACGATTATCACATCATGCAATTCATGTGGATATATTATTATTATTATTATTTTAGTTATCTAACGTACACTTTCTGAACCAAATGATTATGTCAGCACACGAGAGTTTCCTATGATCGAGTGAGAAAGAGCCTACCAATTTTGCCGGGAAAGGTATTTTCCCATACCTACCAGGGTTATTTTACATGTCCACAATCGACATGGGACCGATGGATTGGTTTACTTCTCCTCCGAAGGAAGTTGTGCTACGGATTTTTTATCATTCAAGGCAAAATCCATTGACCCCTGCTGGGTTTGAACCAGTGAACATCGGGTCCTGAAGTGAGCACTTTACCCTAAAACCGCTGAGGTCGACCATGTTAAGATTAGTTTGAAACTTACGGTACATAATAGCTTTAAATGGTAATAATCATAATAATAATGTAATAAAAAGTTGTTGATGTCAGTTACTATTTCACGCAAAAATCGCTACAGAGATCTGGGTTCGAATACCGGTTGCATCAACTGAAGGTGGTTTTCTCCAGAATAGTTTTCCACTCTTTCTTCCATGCAAATGCGGGCAAATTGCCTCTAATTTTTTTCCTTCCTTATCCTTATTCCATTCAAGTAATTATCATGTGTGCGTATAAATTGAACCGGTAGTAAGACACGATGATAAAAAAAAGTTTACAAGAGATTTCCAACACTACATAAAATGATAAGGAAAAGTATACTATCCTGAAATCCCGCATAATGCTGGATTCACATATAGCGTAGCTACGCTGTGCGACATTTTATCTCGTGTGTTTCACACAGTGAACTGTACTACGCTAAAATTTGGAAGGTTTAGTAGAGTATTTGAAGTCTTCTAGACAGCATGGCATTTTGTGGGGTCTGTCCATCGTGCGCATGCGCAGCACAAAACGTAGCGCGAGTGAAATGTAAAAATCGCCCGGTCCGCGATTTCACTCGTATAGCGTAGCTTAGCACGGCATAGCATAGCATAGCATAGCATAGGGTGATGTGTGAACGTGTTCGTTTAAATACTTGGTTAGCGATCTTAAAACATAGTATAGCGCAGCAAAGCATAGCATAGCGTAGCTTTATGTGTGAATCCAGCGTAATTCGGACGTTAGTTTAACATTTAGGATAACTATAACTAATGCACGCCTTTTTTGGCCTTAACTTTTGCTTATTAGATTTTCATTAGATCAACTTATAAAGGTTACTAAATATATATACGTCTTATAAAATACATCCCGTGTGAATAACGGGTAATCAGTTAGTTGAACATAAATTATCTTATTAGTCAATATTTTTGCTGGTGAAGATTCGTTATAATGTCAAAGCTAATATATTTTCTAAGCAAATTCAAAGTTTTCTAAGCTTCACACAACCCTACGCTGAAATGTTTTTAAAAAATCAATATTCTAGAAGAGTTTCAGTAGAAAGTGGTCAAATATTTTTTAAGGGGAAGCCAAAACACCTGTGCCAACAACTGGTGTGTTCCTCAGACAAACATACAAACCATTTCTTTGTACCTAAACAAAGTTCAGCTTTAAACATTCTCAGATGTATTGTTCGGCCTCTTATGAAAATATTATAGTGGCAATAACATTTTCGTGCAAACAATTTACTAAACATTTAATATTTCAATTAAGATTATTACCCGAATGGGTATTAAGACGTGGTGCTAAAAGAAAAAAAAATTATTACTTCAAACACGCGCGTTTTTAACGGCTTAATCTAAGGCAGCATTTTTCAAACTGTGTTCTACGTAGCCATAGTGCTACGCCATAGTTATCTGAGTTTCTTTGAGGCAATTTTATAATATAGGCCTAGTCTACTTTATATATTGTTTTTCGCACTGTAAAATCATTTCATTAATAAAGGATTGGCAATTTTTTCAAATATGAATAAAGGACATCTGCCAATGTCAACGATTTGTCTTTAAAAGAGAAATTATGCTTTAAAAACAAAATATGTAGATGAAGAAAATGCAAAATTTTGGATTTAAATATCCATATATCCTAGAATATAGAATCAAACTTTGAGATGTTTAATGCGTTTTGAAAAAAAAAAATCTTTGTGAGCAAACTTTTTCATTGTACACAGCTACAACGAATAAATAGAAACAGACTAAGTATAGATGATCTTTGCTTACAGTTGACAAACATAACTTAACATAGCAAGGTTCTTTGTAATCTAATACAAGCCCACCCGAGCTACTAATAAATAAATATTTACTGATTTTTTTTTGCGCCGCGTCTTACTACACATTTGGATTGTACATTTATGTACTAAATTACGTTAATGTTCTTAGGGATTAGGAAGGCTATATTTATATTAAGTGTACCCGCATCTGCATGAAGATAAAGTGAAAAATCACCCTCAGAATACTCGATCGAGATTCGAACCTCCATCTCCCCGCCATCGGCAGTCTAGTCTTCTACGAGAGTAGCGCGTTAGACCACGCGGCAATCGAAGCGGGTTCTATTGGTTTAAATTTTGCATTTATCAAGTGAAACCCTTTTTCCATAAGTAATTAGATGTGAATTGTATATTTTCTTTGAATATTTATTCAAGTATTAATTTGTTAAGGACTTGTAAAATCTAACTGTCGTTATTTAATTTTAATAATATTAATGTAAAAAATGGTATGAGGGCACTAGTATTATTTTATAGTGCAAGAGCTTCTTTGGTATAAAAAGTTTGAGAATCCATAGTTTAAGGGAGAGGGTTGAGGGAGGTTTTTCAAAAGAGGAGGTAAACCAGCATTTGCACGAAGAGAGGATGAAAAGACGATGATAGTTCGTACGTGAGAAAACACTCTCAGTTTACTCGGCCGATATTCAAACTTATACCTTCACGTAACTGGGGATCCAGTCTACTGTAAATATGACGCCTTAAAACCTCATGTCCACCGGTGCGATTTTGTTTTTAATTATTGCGTTCCAACGCAAACAAGTGTGACACACTATCTAACCTTGTAGAAAAATGGATTAGAAGAGTAAATTTTGAGGAAACACACTCAAGAGGATTTGAAATTCAGAAACACTCTAACTCACTCGGAAGTGTATCTATCTAATGATATATGGGTCTCAGGTTTGATTACTAGCGGGGTGAAAAAAGTGTCACTAGGAAATTTGGGTTGATAAATTTCGTTAAGGGGGCCGCCTACCAGAGAGTTGGAATGCGTTGCAGACGTTCAGGAAATACGCGATGGTTAGGTAGTGTTTAATTTTTTA
>CABFWO010008937.1:0-14788 GCA_902155825.1 Timema genevievae | reverse complement strand
CCTCGAGATATGGAATTGAACTAGACAGAAAGCTTTTTGCGGGGGCGTTGCCTACCTGTGTCGTCACGGCCGGTCAAGATAGGATTTCCCATGTTAGTTAATTTAGGTTTTATTCCACGAGTTTTACAGATATAACGTTGAAACAAAAATCATAAATTCTTAAATAATTCTGAAAATTGTCCTACAGTGTCATAAAATTATTATTTTTATCTTTAAGTAGTTTTTTTGTAAACTTATTTTTTGTAAATTTTCTATAGTTTAGGCTATTAGTCTTGGTTACGGATGTAGATTAAAAATATTCCGTGGTAGTATACGTCTATCTAGAATATTAAACAATAAAACAGTAAAATTAAAAAATCAAATCAATGTTTTCAAGGCCCAAATATTAAACTCGTTAGAGGAAGAGGGAAAAGGGCTATAAACACATAGGCAATAGCCCTCGAAGGGTGAACTTCTCATTTTCTTCCCTCTCTTTCTATTTTGTACATTGGCGTCCAAGTGCGTTAGTGCTTAGACTGCTTAGGTGCGTCAAGTTAAGATGCAGCCCCCCTTCGCAAAATAGCTTTGAAATATCCAAGAAGGCAACGTCGTTAAGGCTAAGTCTATGTTGGCTTTAATCTACTAGAGTTGTCAAAGCCCAATTTTCTTACGAGTGGACACATTTGACACCTAGAAAAAGTTACTAGTTCTACTCTAATACGTCAAGGTATGTGATCTGCAGCTGTCATTTATTTTTATAAAGACTAACAATACCTATAAAATAACACTAATAATATGGTATAATGTTATCAATGTCGACCACAAAATATACAGTATGTTTGTATTTTCTAAAAGGTGCTCCAAATGCCCCACGCGTCAGAAAATCAAGGTATAAGTGGGCTTTTGTTAAGTTTATTTTAACACCCAATACATTCTATAACCGATTTAATTATGTACCGAGAAAGTTTTGAAACAAAATTAATTTCACATGGCACCTGGTCATATAAGACCATCAACTCTAGAAAAAACCACACTCCCGATAAAAACTATTTAATTCCTAGAGTTGAAATATAACTGAGAAGGATCTAGCCTGTACCAACTTTATATTGAAAAAGTTCACTAAGCAGCCCTATACTCCGTGTCGCCTCCAGCCCTTCCTTTTCTCCCCCATGGGCGTTATAAATTTTGAAGCAACTAGTAGGGAATTTAATTTGATACTATGGAGCAGAGTATCTCACCAGTGGAGCGTGGAACACTCTCTGCTGGTACCTGCAGAATGGGAACATTGGTTTCAAATGAGAGATATTTCACTAACAAGAGTACATGTGTCTGTCCACACAATAAGGAAAGGGCATGTAAAAGGATTAAAAAAGAATAAACAATAAATAAATAAGTTTGTCCATCACCTTAGCTCATATGGTAATAAATTCATATATTTTATTCCTGGTATGACCGAATAAAATATTTGTAATGATTTTGGGGCGTTCCCTTTCACAGTTAATAATTAACGACCGAAGAGCTGGGTGCTGAGTCTGTCCTAGAATTAGGTTAGTTTGTAGCTATTTAGTGATTTAATCCATTATTTCTATAAAGTGAACGTTAAATAACTAGCCCTGGTCCATAGATATTTGCTAATTTAAGGGTAGGGTGATCCATTTACAAATGGTAAATATCTTCGTTTAGACCCACCCGGGATCAAACAAAGTTGCCTTAGAATTATGGTAAACCCCTCTTAACACTTATCCATGGAGTAGGAGACATTATGACACCGTTTTAAAAGTGTAGAATTCGTGTTCAAATACGGCTTCTTATATTATTGTATTTAATTGATACGTATCATACTGCGGGTTATTTCTATTCGCAGCTCGGACCTATGATGTGGAAACTGATTTTAATAAAATACTCCAGCATTCATATAAATAGATAATAGGAAAACTATCCTCAATATAAGAGGTCAAAATTCGTGCTTTCTGGATCAGAAGTCTACATGTGAAATACCCTCTTACCCTGCGTTACTCTAGTGTTAGACTGGCCTGCTGATCTCGGGGAAATCGGAGTTCGAATCCCAGTCGGATCTACTGTGGGTGGTTTTTCATAAAATTGTTTCTCACTCTCCTTCCTCGAAAATGCGGGTCGACTAACTTTAAAATGCTTCTTTTCTCATATCTACCCCATTAGAGTAATTATCAAATATACGTATAACCTGAATCGATAGTAAGACGCGATGATGGGGGTAGGAGGGGGGGTTAAAATACTGAGCACGCTTACATTGAGCGCTATCTGCTGAATGCAATAGGCCGGTATTCTAATCACGACTTCCTCATGGTAGAAATCAGGCTTGATACCTTAGACCACCTGGTTTTTGTCAACCGCGTTTTACTAAATGTTAGGGCTATCCGGAAATTCATTAGGGGTATGCGGGATTCCTGGGTTTCGGGATTCCGGTGGGAACAAATATTTCCCATTCTCGACATGATTGTCGGGAAACGTATTCTGTAATCCTGAAAAGTTTGGGAATTACTTTCTTTCCATTATTAATTTACTTTTAAACTTGCTTTCATGTTTTCTTTATTATTAAAATATAAATATGTATATCAACCTATTCTAGATGTAAATTTAGATTTAATATGTTTATCATAAATGTTTATAATTTAAGTAGTCTAAGTTATAGCAAAAGTATTAAAAATTGCTTAAATTTTCAACTTTATATATAATTGTTTAGATTAGGGCCTATGTATTCATTTGACAAATTAAATATTGTCAGTGTCTTAAGGTACGTATTATTAGCAACTTTAGAAATATAATAAGTTTCACATTTTAAATTCCCGTTCTTGTCTCGAAGTAAGGGATTCTAAAAATCCCGTTCCCGATCTCGTCTCGATGGTCGAGTCTCGTTCCCGATCTCGTCTCAAACCAAAAAAGTCAATCTCGCACACCTCTAATATTCATATTAATGGGATGGGGATTATGAATGTAGGATTTAGGAGAAATTTGACTGCATTTGAGTGAAAGGAGAGTGAAAACTATTTATAAAAAACACCCTCAGTACACCCGGATGTGATTAAAATCCCGAACTCCCCGTTAGCGATAGTTCAGTCTATTGGCGCTTTAGACTAGGTGTTTTCAACATGTGGTACGCGCACCCTTAAGGGTACGCGATAATTATCTAGTAATTGAAGCTTTTTTTTTAGTAAAGTTAGTCCTATTTGAATCTGATATTAAAAATCTGTGTTTATGAAACTAGTCTAGCATTCTCACTGTCCCATTAGTAATATGATTTATGTATTTTAATCTAAATGTGAGTTTTGTATACTTATTGAGATTTTCTCTCTTGTTTTATACCTAAATGACTTGTTAAGTTTGTAACATAAATCTCCTGAGCCCGGCACCCAAGATGGAGGACTATTTTTTAAAAGCATGCCAAAGTGACATTAGATTTCTATTCAAACCATTGATGTCATATTTTTCTCAGTCCTGTTTTATTTTTTTTCTACAGGTGAAATAAACTCGCCTGTACGGATAAATCATCTTGAGGTTAAGTACACTTAGTTTACAGCTACAATAAAGTAGTTAATTAGAAAACAGTTTAATGAGAAAGTTAAATGCATTGATTTCACGAATGGTTTAAACACACATTGTTTATATAAACTGCTATTTAACTAGTTATAACTGGCAGTTCCTGTTCGTTGGCTTGGGTAAACCAGCCCCCGTTCAGGATATAAGCATATGAACTCATTACGCTGTGTTAGGGATGAGGAAGTTTGAATTTAGAGGAAGTGTACCCAAATCTGCATAAATAGAGGAAGTAGAAAACCATGTAGGGAAAATAACACTCGTACACCTTACTGATACTCAAATCCCAATAAATTATGAAACTTTTTTTAATAATGCGTGGATAAATTTGTATGACTTTATATCTCCTAATTAATTGGTTAACTAAACACAAGCTCTATTAATAACTTAATTGCAGGGGATATGGATGATATGCATAGTTTGGATGAACTAACGTGGATAGTGGGTGGGAAAATCACTTGATTAAAAAAATCCAGTTCCAATGCACCCAGCCGAGATTCGAACCCCAAGCTTCCTGTGTCAACGGAACTTAAATGCAATAAATATAATACGCTATACTCACTTTTTAAGGTTGGGTGGGAAGGGGGGGGGCGGCTACAGAAAACTTAAAGATTCCTCATATTATTGAACTAGACGTTTTCACGAACACAATAATTTCTTTGTGAGCAAGTAAAAATCGAAATTGGGATCGCTTACTGAATAAATACACTTTTGGACTGATTTTAATAAGTACCAGTAAGAAAGTATGTATTTCAATTTTGTTTGGTACTAAAGAAAAGAATTGAAAGGTTTCCCTCATGTAAACTACCCTCAAGGTCATTCTCATAAGAAAATGAGTATAGTTGCCATCTTATTTATAATGGTAAATAGCGTCTAGATATAAAATTGAATCAAAATCGTTAGAGCAAATTTTGAGAAAATTGATTTTTTTTTCTCGTTTTGCCCTTCAGTAAACCAACCTTAAATTTAGGGTTAGATGCCCAATTCCAAAAAAAACCTCGAGGGGTGCAGCCTTATGGAAAACCCCAAATACCAAGTTTAGCCCAATCGGTAAGATAGTTTTGGCTCTAGCCCGAGATACAGACAGATGGCATCGCTAAAAACACTTTTTTTTGTGTCGACATTTATCAAAATCTTGAGTTCGATTTTTTATTGATCACAATACTTTATCTCCGAGGTGTCAAGAGAAAGTAAAAATTGAAACTTCTCTTCTTTTCAAGTAGAATATCCCGCTTGAATCCTAAAAGAGAGGATGACAGGATTGGAAAGAGGCAAAGGAGAAAAGGAGAGAAGTGCGGAGAAGTAAATTAGTTGGAGGGGCAAAGCATGAGATTTATGGTTTACCCTAAAACAACACAAAGGTACTAAATTTATGACTTTACCTCAAGATAGTACGTTTAAAGAGGCTGCCTTCTGGAGCGTTTAAATGAATTGCAGACATTCGGCTGTCTCTAAATATTTAAATAATGGTTTGTTTTTCCATGGTTTGCCAACGGCCGTCTTTGGTAACAGACTGGAGTGATTTAACTGTGGCAACTCCACTTGGAGTGACGTCAAAGGACAGCAATCTTTTAATTCTTACAGATAAATATGTAAATACTTCCCGTTTTCTTTCATTTAAAACCTTATTTAGTATTTAGGATGGTATTTATTTTGATTTATTGTTGATCAAAGTGAGTTTTACATTTATCATTTGAATAAAAGTATTTTAGACACGAGAAAAAATGCAAAAAGTAAATATAAAATTAGAATTGGAAATACATATTTTGTTAATCATGAATGATGTTCCATTCATCAACAGTTTTAATATTTGCTGAAAATGTCAAAAAGGGTATTGCTTCAAGGCATACAAAAAAGTTTTTATTTAATCAAAGTGTCCTGGATTAAATTTAAATGTTTAGGTGTAGTTCTATATAACATATATTTGAATAGAATTAAGTTTTTCTTTGAATATAGTATAAATTTGTGCTCACCAGTTTTAAATTACATGTTTCATAGTTTTAACACAACAATGAATCCAAACATTCACAAAATATATATAAATAAAAAGCTATGTAGTCCTACTTTATTTGACTACTATTTATTTTTCAATAACGAGAAATAGAATTTTTGGAACTTTTTTCATAAAATGTAAGTTTCCTTTTCTTTTCTGGGTAATAAATATTATCTTCAAAGTTTATCATTCATGTACTTTTAATTATTTATAAACAGGGCCCAGATTTTTATAACGTGTCATCTTTTATGGGTTTTTTTGTCACATACAAAAGATAATGTAGTAATTTACTATATACCTTTTTTGCTTGTATGGCTGTGAGATACACACACATTCCTGTTGATAAACTTCAACTAAGTTGGAAATGGTTGCGTTGGTAGGGGGTGGCCATTACTTCTGAAGCAGATATTTGTAAATCAATTATATATTCAGCAGAATGCAAAAGTTTAGTTGTTAAAGGCTTTTCATTGCATTTTACATTGGTAGAGTGCGTGTTTAGTTTAGTCGGGATCCTTTATTAAGGTTTTTATTAGTATTTTTGGGTCATTTAAAAAAATTAAGCTCTTTTTTAGAAATTTTAGATTATTTTATAGGTAATTTTTTATCTTTTTAGGTAATCTAAATCCGGGCCCTATTTATAAGTATATTTTTAAACATTGACGGAATTGAAGAAAATAAAGAGTTTTAAGTTATTTAAGAAAATAATAGGGTTCTAAAATATAGGATATTCTTACTGAGATGATACATTTCAACATCACTTTGTAGACAGTGTGTTATATTAGGTACTAGAGTGCGCTATTGGTTTTTAAAATACGTTTAAAATTAATTGCTAGTCAAATTACATGTGGAAATTAAGCTACTCAGCTAGATTGTGTTCATAAGCCGTGGAGTTTAGGAACCAATATCTAGTTTATTAGTTTGTGGTCTACTGTCAAAAATCTTCATGCAAGTAATTGAATGTACATTTTAATAAATTATATTAAAACTACAATACAACGATTCATAGTATTAAGTGTGTCAATATTAATTTCGCGATTTAAATTGTTACAACCAAATCAAATACGGAGTCAATGAAAGGAAATACTAAATGAACTAGCCGGCTCCATGGCGTGGTGGTCAATGCACATGGCTACGAGCTGGGAGGTCCCGGGTTCGATTCCCAGCTGGTATCTTGGGTACCTTTCCCGAAAGGGAAATTACCCCAACGGTTACCAGGATTTTGTTGGGTGGGATTAAGTTAAGTTGTGTTACCACAGGTTCCACACCCTTATACTCACTATCACCATAACCTCATCCATCGGGACATGTAGATAGCCTCCATGGAAAGGATGTACGATCAGTACATTCGGGTAGCGTCCCCTGGGTAACGGTACATTAGTACTGGCTAATATTTCCACTACTGGACTACGATTGATGCAGCCCAGACGCGCAACTAATATTATATCACTAGAGGAACTGCCCCCTTGATTTAAAAAGAGATTTTTTTTAAAAAAGAGGTTTAAGATATGTCACATATTTACAAATGTTTAAGCTGGACCACAGATTCTGATGACGATGACCAATTAATATATGGGCATAATTTAATCAATTTCGATTTAAATTATTCTCAAAGGAGAAATTTATAAACATTTACACATCCTGAAGACTTATTGGAATCATAATTGCTAAAACATTTGTGTACGCAACATTTTCTTGGCAGTTTTATAAAACTTTATAGCATTATTTTTTATCATAGCTTAAATAGTGGTTCATTAAAGCGAAACATGCATATTTCAACCAAACGTATCAAATAAAACAGATGAATCACATTATAAAAAGGTTTTTAATAGCAAAACAAACGTGAACTAATAATCAAAAACTTCTTCCGAGCACATGGAGCCCTGCCGCGGTGTTGCCAAATTTCAGTATTCTTGCCTATTACTAAAGACGGCCGTGATTTACCAAAAAATTAAGATGAAATATACTAATAGAGCATATAACATAAACAAAATCCCATTTTGAGTTAAACAGATTAAAATATAGTTATTTATAATTGGCTCATTTTAAATTACGTTTTACTCGAATTGCCGCACTATTATGATGAAGGTGAAGGATATAGCAAACTAAATCTAGCCTTCTTCAAACAAATGCAATAATTTGTGGATATGGTCACAACAAAATATTATAAGTTATTTGAGAATTATCTTTGTGGGTTTGAAATGTCCGAGCTGCTATTCCCATAAGAAATATAGCTGTGGGAGGATTTATAGCTTCAATTAGGTGGCGCCCAATCTAAGACAAATGTCGCAGAAATGTGCCAATAAATTAAATAATAAAGATTTATATAGAAGATAATTGAACGCGTGATTTCAGCACTTAAAGTCTTAGCATTTGCCGAGAGTATAATATAGTGAATACGAAATTATCCTCAACTTAACCGGGTGAACGGTTAGACCAGTGACAGACTGACGTTTTGGTCGCTGCGACACAAACGCCATGACCAGGTCTCTCTAGTGTATTGCACTGTTTCATATGAGAGGGGTCAGTAAGACTAGCGACACGAACGCCGCGACAGATTTGAAAACGTTGATGCGAGCGTTTCTTTGGCGTAGCGAAGCACGGTCTGGTAAGAGAATCGATGAGTGGAGTTCATTTTGCCTTAAGTTCCACTTAAATGTTGTTTTATTTGTTTGAAATAACCTCAAAGACGTTAGCACGTCAGCCTACTAAGTTCAGAATCTTGGGTTAGATTTCCAGTACGGCCGAAAAATTCATCATTGCCGAAACTGTTGTTTTTTTTCTCTTTTACAGTGATGAAATGGAGGTCTAGAGGCTTTATCTGTCCTTTAATCAAATTAGTTTGAAAGTCGTGTTATTATAGTCAGTTGGATCATAAAGTTCACATCAAATATTTCCAATGTTGTTTTTTTAATACAAAGTTAGTTTAAAAGTGCGTACGCCCGATATACTGGCAACCCACCACGCATATATAATGAGCCATTGGATTCTCTCTTATCCTCCCTCGACGCTAAGCCTCTTGTTCTTGGACCTTCGAGTGGTTCTGGAACAGTAAACCCGACATTAGACAAGTTTAAATCCTTGCTATTTATGCACCAGGACATAGGCTTTTGGACTAATGAGGTATTATATGGGAACTAGCGAGAAAAGAAGAACCATGACCTCTTAGTTGAATACGTGAAGGACCTACCACAAAGCTTGATGATGCCGTATTATCAATTTGCTTTTTTCTATCCTAGGCTAAGAGCGCTACGTAATAATTTGAAGATAAATATCTTCCCAGTGCGATATTTCTTTTATAAATGGTAGTTCCGAAGCATAAAATGTTCTAAAGTAATCCTCAATCACGATTGTCAAATAAGATATCTGCATAACACGTGGCTTGGAGTATGAATACATTAAATTATTAAACGTGACCCACGTCTGATCTGGTTTGCCACTGACGAGGTCAAGAAGGTTCAAATCTCTACTGGGTGTACTGAGGATATTTATTACAAAATAGTTTTATGCAAACAAATATTCATTTAAAATAAAAAAATTTAGCACCGTGTTCGGGTAATACGCTTATATACTAATTACTCTAATGTGCTAGGGATGAAGAAGGTTGAATTTACCCGCATTTGCGTAGGGAGAGAGTGGAAAAACATTTAAGGAAAACCACTCTTAGTAGACCCGACAAAGAGTCGAACCTCGTTCTTCCCGTAATCAGCAGTCCAGTCTACTGCGAGAGCGAAGCCTTAGACCCTGCGGCCAAGGAAGCGATTCCATTTCATCTAGTTGAAATGCGTATGGCTGGTACGGATGGTAATATGCGTTGAAAGACTGGTTATACGAACGAATCTGTTATTTAAAAAATATATTTATAAATTTAGTTTTATATGCCACAGCCCCCTTCATCCCCTTTCCCTTTTGACCTCATCTATTTTCCTATTCCATTAGTGATTTGATGACCCTGTCCTCTTTGTACTCAAGTTATTCTCTAGTGCAGATCCATGAACAATTCTGTCAATCAACTTAATGGCAATCTCTTCTTTCCTCTGGATTCCTCGTCACGAACTGGGTCTTCAATGCGGGGTGGTGGGGTTGGGAGGGGGAATAATTGACCGACCAGACCAACCGAGGAAGGTTTGCCCACATCACTTCTGAGGCAGTTCTTGGTTTTGTTTTGTCATTTAAAGAGATGTGTCCGGAGCGAGTTCGAGCCCCAGCAGATTGAGACATCGATCTCCGCTCCAAACAAACTGCGTACCATTAGGAACAGTGTGTTGAGATGGTACTTTTCTTCGTAGTCTTATAGAGGAGAGTAGGTTGTCTTGACAAGACTTCATGATGGTTATACAGTGTGTACCGTAACATGTGGGAATCACTTCAGTGGTGGACGGTGTAGCATCTACTTAGACACTTCCCTATGGTCCGTGTCTCAGCGGACGTGCAAACATTTATTGGGAACACAGTTTAGGAAACAGAGAGATCTACTATAAGTTACAATATAGTAAATCAATTAAGTAGTAAAGCTTTTATTAAAGACAAAGCAAAAGATACAGCCTAGAGTCTTTATGATTTAACTACCTATTATATTTTACATTTAAAATAACGCAAACTTAAATTTTCTCATATTATTTTTGCGCATGCGCATAACGCAACTTGGGCTCCATGTTGAACAGACGCAGTGCTGGTTTAGTGAAAATAACTAAAGAAGTGTTGAAGTTTTGTTTTCAGTTTGTTTCGCGTGTATTTAAGTAAGATTATATTTAGATTTAATAAATGTATTTATATTAAAATGGAAGCGTTAATTGAACAAGTCAAACCTCCACCTCCTAAATTGTCTTCATCTTTCAAAATATATGCTAACAGCATCATCTTTTCTTCCTCAGTACTATCATCTGAACTAAAACAAGACATTTTGGAGCACGCCATCATAACTAAACTTCACTGGAGCAGACCAGAAAGAAACAACACTGAATTTGGGATTGAAAAGGGAGATCATTGCTTAGCTTATCTTAGCAATGAATGTGAAACAAAATTGACAAAGTCTTAGCAGAGGACAGCACAGCACAGCACAGCATAGCCTAGCTTAGCATTCTGTGTGTATCGGCCTTTAGGCCTTTTCTACACTAGTTGTTAAAACGCAAGCAGTTTAAACGCTAGCAACCGCGCCTTTGAATGAAACCCTTGTTATCAAGTTAAAAAAATAAGTTTTCATCTAGACAAACGTTTTGACCGCTATCCCTGGTGGCGTTAAAACCACCTAGCGGTATAAACGCAAATCAAACTACACCAGGCGTTAACAGGCAGTTGTACCTCAATGTCACAACAAGTCTTTCAGAAGGAATAATAAATACTCTTCCTCAAGATGGTATCACGTCTTGCAATATTTTCATTCACTAAACTAAGTAGTTCATCAAATGAAACAACAGACATTCTATAGTACAAAAAAGAAATTCTCTGGGTACATTTTGTGATTCATAAACATAATATGAAACTGTCCTGTTGGTAGGTGGTTCAATAATGTGCGGTGAGTCCACCAACGTCTCTTTTGATGAGGTTTTTTTTCCGGCGAGTTTCCTCCAACCAAATAAGTCCCTCAATACAGCCGGCCTGTATAATGTCAATTTTTAAACCATTCTGCCCAAGTGTAAACAACAACCGTAGCATTTGAACCACTAGTGTAGAATCAGTAGCGTTTTATGGTAGCTGTTTAACAGTTGCGTTTTGACAGTCGGGTGTAGATTCAAGAGTTTGGGGGCGTAAGTCAGCGGCAAGACCGCCACGTTTTAACCGCTAGTGTAGCATCGGCCTTACTTTTCTAGAGCGTGCGTCCACTCTACACTGTTTCAAAATTAAGAAGACGTATCCAACAAGGTGGCAAGTCTAAAAAAACTACAAACTATTGGATGTGACCCCACTAAATTAGTACTGCCTAGTACAATGAAAGATTTAAACATAGTCTCATAAGAAAATAACATTTACTTGCCACTGAAAGCAGTTAATTAAATAGTAACCCTAATGGGCTGGTCTAAGTGCTGTTTAAAAAATAACTGTCAGTTATCAAGGTTATAAGTTAAGTTAAAAAGAAACACAATGTAATTATTGTACTCTAGAGCATACAAGCAAGGCTAGTCTGATAGCGTTTAAATTGAACGTCCAGACCTAGGCAAGGGGCAGCTAAGATAATCAAATAACTTTGAAGCGGCTAGTCCCAAATAGGAATCCCCTAAGGAGCTACAAAATCTGAATATAGTAAAGATTAATTACGTTTACATTTAAGAAAAGTAAACCTAAGGACCTCATTTATTAGCTCTTCAAGCATCTTAAAGATGTCGGCTACTCATAAAGAAGATAAAAAAACACGAATCACACATGGCTCATAAAGAGCTCCACTAGTTGCCAACCATGTAGGGAAAAAGCACAAATAGTGAGCGCGCAGCCTTCAATAAACTTATGACCTTACTATGTTTCCAACTTTATCATACTCAGGCCCATGACTCAAGGTGAGGGCGCATTAATAAACAGCTAAACAGGTGGACATGTAATGGTATTGGAAAACACAGTTTCGCCAAGCGTTACTTAAATATAAAATTAACTGATTTACACTTAACTGTCGCTAAGAGACTTCCAACAACTAAAGTTAGAAAGGCTTCATAGAAACAAATAGCGCCTAATTTGCTACCTAACAATCAACATCCCATGCTGGGACAGCCAAGCTAATAGAAACATAATGAACAAATAACCCTAGTAAACACACTAGGTCGTTAGGCGACTTTTGACGAGAAACTAGAGATAGGCACCTTCACAACAGAGTGCACTTCATCTGCTAACAAATTTGGTAGATATTGCTTTATCCAGTGGAGAGGCGCTAGCTCCAACGTCCGAGGTCCAGCGACAGATCCACCATTTTTTAGAGAGAGCTTGGTCAGGCCGGTCTCGTGCGGATGATCCCCGAGCAGAGGGCAGAGAGCTAATCAGCTTTCAAGTGAAATATCAATTGCGGTACATTTTATTCAGACCAGGTCACCCATATATTATATACGGATCAAAATAAACACATGACAAGGAAATGGAGAGGGGAGAAAGGTTGACCAATCCAATACACGAAACTTCAGAAAGAGGTAACAAGTAGAAAGGGGAGGGGGGAGAGGAGGTAGCGCAAGGGCAATATTCTTGTAATTTCAGAAGTGTAAACGTAGCTCTACTTTCTTTCTTGTTTGGTCTAAGTCAAACGGAATGGATTGATGTTAGGAATCAGATGACTTTGAAGAGGGGTGCTCTTACGAGATGGGCCAAGGTGAGTCAATTGCAGAAGATTATTTTGGTTACTTCCTGTAGTCTTTCTTGGTGTTCAATATACTTGTATGTGCGGGCTAAAAGCTTTTAGTCCGGCACAACGGGAGATATATAAACAAGGAACAAAGTTCATTTTATATACATGTGTTCCGTATGACCTTGTTTCCGAGATAAAACCAAGTGATTCCATTAAACAGTTTATATACCATAATCGATATATCTCGATTGGTTGTCTAGGTATGTATGTCCTATGAGAAGTGGGGTGTTCTTGGTTACTACAAACAGATGTTATTTTTGAAAAAGTGTGGCATTCTAAGACACGAAGACTGCAGGTCTACATACAGGCGGATGGTGACCATTTTTAGCACTTCCTATAGTGTTTAGCTGCTCCATATTACCGGAGTATTAACATTACTATAACTCAGAAGCAAGGTCAAATAGGACACATGTTTATTTGATTTCCCTCACTGTTTTGTCTCTCCTGTTCACCGCTTAAGTAGGTATCACATGTTACGCTACGTCCTGTATATACAATTATCATTGAAATGGTCTTATCTGACAACGAGCAAAGCTACAAGATCTACTTTCACGTGTTAAAGCGTCAAGTAATCGGATATACATCTTTCACTTTCGATCAATACCTAAAAAACTCTAATTAAATAGCAAAACGTTATCAATTTTGGCTGCAAAATGTTTGTATTTTCTAAAAGGTCCTTTCTATGAAATTTGGACTGTACCTTAGTCATCTTATTTTGTTAATGAAAAGAGATGTTCCACTCAAGGCTGTAGCCAGCCAATAATTTCAGGTCCAATTGCTGGAGGATAGAAAAAATTATAAATGATAAACAGTTCTAGAAGCTATCTAAAGTGTTTTTATGGCAACATAACACCATAACTTCCGAAGGCTGGAAAAAAATTATAAATATTAAATATTTCAAGAAGCTCTCTGAAGTGCTTTTTATGGTAACAAAGCCCCCTAATTTGTACTTGTATCTTAATTTTGATATTGTTTGAAACATAAATAAAGACATATATATTTTTTGTTTATAAAATTTCGGGGGGATGGGGGGGTTGAACCACCACCACCCCCGCCCCCCGACTACGGCCTTACTTCCACCTGAATGGGAGGGTTGCGGTTTTCCCGTTGCTGTGAAGCATATTTTATTAAAGTGTTCAGGGTATGGTCAGACATGCTTGATATGGATCTCGGCTTAAGGAGGGGTGGAAAGGAATTAAAGTTAAAGTCAGTATTTTGTAACAAGAACATTTTTTTAGCTAAATTAATTAAAACCTTTTTTTAGCTAAATTAATTAAAATATTTCTTCAGTAAACACGTTTAGTTTAATTTTCTACACATACTAATTTCAACAGTTTCTTAATCTTTTGTCATGAAAATATAGTAGTGGCATTTTAACAGAAACTTTGACCCACTTCGGTGGCCACATGGCCAAACGCGCTACTCTCGCAGTAGACTAGACTGCTGATGACGGGGAGATCTAGGTTAAAATCTCGGTCAGGTGTACTGAGGTTTTTTTTAAACTAGTTTTCCATTCTCCCTCCCCACAAATTTGGGTACACTTCCTATAAATATAACCTTCCCCATCCCTAAAACCATTAGCGTATTTAGTAAATAAGCGTATAGGCCTAACCGGGAGTAAGACGTTTTGCTAGAAAAAACAAAAATTAAACTGAAACTTTCAAAATGAAGAGACCCGCCTCGGTGGCGTTGTTGGCTAACGTGCTAGTCGTGTTGAGCTCGACCACCGAGGACGGGGAGATCGAGGTTCGAATCTAGGTTGGGTGAACTGGGGGTGGTTTTTCCTAAATGGTTTTTCACTCTCCCTCCACACAAATGCGGGTTCACTTCCTCTAAATGCAACCCTCCCAATTCCTAATCCATTAGAGTAATTAGTACTTAAGCGTATAACCCGAACGGGTAGTAAGACGCGGTGCTAAATATTA
>CABFWO010008936.1:0-14789 GCA_902155825.1 Timema genevievae | reverse complement strand
TTCAACCATGTTAAAAATTCCCTCTCAAAATGTTATAGCCCTATTAATTCTAGGAGAAGCTTGTTGGACGAATCACCTTAACACTCCACTTTTCTTGGTACCATTTTTCTATAATGCCTATGACTCAGTTAAAACGCTCTTCATGTTCGTCCCTAACTTCACCAAGATTTTATGGGAAAAATCCAAATGTGAGTGTAAAAGTGAATCTTTTGTGACTTGTTGCACCCCATTGTTTCATATGACTTAAGACATTTTCCCACAATTTCCTGATAGTTGTCTGCTTTATTGTTTCCTAAGAAATTGATGGCTACATCTTTGAATGCCTTCCAAGCTGCTAGTTCAATTTCATTCACAGTAGAATCAAAAGTTTTATCTGTGGTAAGTTTCCTTTTCTGTGGACCAACAAATATTCCTTTTATTTTTGCCTCACTCAATCTTGTTGGAGTAATTTCTTCTGTGTAGTTATAAAAAACTAGGGCCATCTTTCTTCATGGCCTTGACGAAGTTTTTTTTACTAAACCAAGTTTTATATGAATGGGTGATAAGAACACTTTTGCGGCGTTAAATAAGGATTGTGAACAAAAATTTGTTCCCCTTGGGTTAGTTTCTGACGTTTATAAGTTTCACTGAGAACTGCTTGTCCTTGGCTCGGCTATCTCATTCACAAATAAAGAAGAAATACTTTTTACATTCTAATTGCATGCGGACAGATTACTGTTGTTTTTAAGTCATCACATATATTCCTAGAGTATGTGTTGTAGTTTCATCTGATACCCTAGCGCAGTCGGTAGCTTGTCTGTCTACTGAGCTAATGGTTCCAAGTTTGATTCTCGGCATGGCAGAAAATGAATTAACAGCTGGAGACCCAATGTTGTGCCTGTCCTAATCTTAAGTTAGATTATAAGGTATAAGAATCTATTACAGGCCTAGCCAGCCGATAGTGGAAAATATATGGCTTGAATAAAAACCTGACCAACAGGTTGGAAGCAGTAAGGAATGTTTAAAAAAAACTTGTAGTTTATTTTGTCAAATAAGTTTTTCATGTTTTCGTAAGTTTCCTTCATGTGTGCTGTGTAAGCAATTGGTATGGAGGGATGCTTGTTACCATTTTGAAGAAGAATTGCTTTTATACTAGGCTTTGCTGAATCAATGAAAAGTCGCCACTCTTCATAATGGGATCTTGTCCTACTGAATCATGACCCAGGGAGATTATATGTGATTCATTTGTTGTAAAGGGGTAAAAGTCTCACTTGTTTAAGTACTGTTCCATTGAGAACAGCTCGGCTCTATTGCTTTCATTAACATTGGTCCGTGTTTCAAGTGGTTTTGGCAGGTATTGACTGTAGAACACTGGTCTGATGGCAAAAGGCAAAGATGCATGTTTTATACTATGTTTAAATTTCAATAAAAAACCAGATTTCTTAGCTAAACAAAAGTAACAGTCTGGCAAATGATCTTTTTGCTCTCGCCAGATCATTGGTACAGCAAACGCCAAAGAGTTCCAAGTGGAGCTTATATGCTTTCTTAAATAATGGTGCTATAGTCCTGTGATAGAGTTTATAGTGTAGTCACCACACACTTAACCTTTTCAGTACTAGCATTCTATAAACCAGAATTCATGCACAGACTAGGTTATGAAGCTTACTGAGGATATTAAGGTATCTGTCTATGCCGACAGTTTCAGAAATTATGGGTTTGTACAAAAGTCTGTCCATTGACCAGTACTATTTTATCATCTTTTTTAAATTTCTGGCCATAAGCATGGTTACATATAAATATATAAATTTAATTTACATCCATTGGTTTCCATCATTTCAAATTTGAACCAGGTGGAAAGAAGAGTTGCGGTGGAGACTTGTTCATAATATCTATTAGTTTCAACCACAACGATTCCAAAAATTTCAGGTGTAAGAATTGATTTAAAATAATACACAAAATCAGTTTCACCGGTGAAAATATTAGATTGTATGCCGGAATTAAAATAATCAAAATTGTGAATGATAGTGTTGAATTTATTGTCAGACTAGGTTACACTATCACTTATTATAGGTTTATTTTCACTTTCGTTTTGTCGGTTGATTTGTAAGTTCGTCAGTAGTCTTTAGGTCTGGTTCA
This sequence comes from Timema genevievae, assembly GCA_902155825.1. Lineage (NCBI taxonomy): Eukaryota > Metazoa > Arthropoda > Insecta > Phasmatodea > Timematidae > Timema > Timema genevievae. Next base: position 12,674 of record CABFWO010008936.1, on the reverse strand, counting down.
ATATTATAAGGTAGTTCTTCACGTAAAGTAACACCACTAGCAATATTGTTAGTGTCTAATTCATCCTCATTTTCACAATAATTATTACGCCTATAATAAAATTTCATTCATTTCATTTTCATTAACCACATGGTCCACAAAAAACTTGGAAATAAAACTAGAACATGATGTCTGTGACGGGTCCGCCATAGTTGTTTGCGCACAACTCATAATTTCAGGTTGGTGGTAGCATGATTTTCACAGTGGTGTTTTCTGTAAACGTCAATATATCATTAGTGCTAATAGTTCATTATAAAGCCAAAAGAATGTAGCACATGTTTGTGAAAGACTTATACAGTAAAACCTTGGATTGCGAGCATAATTCGTTTCGTAAACATGTTCGTAATACAAAGCACTCGTATATCAAAGTGAATTTCCCCATAAGAAATAATGGAAACTCAGATGATTCGTCCCACAACCCAAATATATTTAATCTAAAAATGATTAATACCCTTTTTATTTTTGTTATTTAAATGTAACTGTACTGTAATCAAATTTATTAATTAAATTTAATCGTGGCTAGTGTGAGGTAGACGAGAGAGAGGAGAGGAGGAGGTGGGTTATAGTTTAGGTCGACTTTCAATGTCACTAATGGAATCACTGCTATATGTTGGCTCATTCAAATATTTTTCTTTTTGTGCGACTTTAACAAAGAACCTATCCAATGACATTGATCGGCAGACAAAGCGTAACCATAGTACTACTCGTATTGCAAGGTATCGCTCGTTTATCAAGTTAAAATTTATTGAAAATTTTTGCTCGTCTTGCAAAACACTCGCAGACCAAGTTACTCGCAATCCAAGGTTTTACTGTACTTGTCGTACTAGCCTGACGATAGTACTCCACCGGTAAAACTTGAAGACGCGCTTACACGACATTAGGTTGTACAGGTAATTTGATGCAGTTGCATGTATGCAACACCAGTCCTGAAAGGGTTAACAAATATTGTCTATATCAATTTCATACTTTTGAGACAAATAAAACACAGTAATCTCAACTACATATGTAAACACCCTGAAGGTTTTCCAACTCTTGATAGTAAGTAGCATTATAGTGTAATCAGAATGAACACTTCATTGAGTCATTTGAAAAGTTACTTGTGTGATTATTTTTAAGGAATGACCATTGGCTTTCTGCTCAGTTTACCTAAAGTAGATTTCATCTGAATCACTATCTGAATAAAGCACCCCTATAAAATAGAGCTCTATTTGTTCTTTGATACACAAATATAAAATACAATGATGAAGTGTTGTATTTTATTTTTTAATGTAATTTATTAAAATTGAAATAATAGAGAGGTCAAATAAAATTGACATGAATTAATAATAATAAACAAGACAATTCTTTAAATACTTATTATATACATAATTCAAAACTGTATTTTTTTACATGTGGGTGATAGCAAAATTCTATTTTTAAACTTGTTATCAGAAATAAAAACACATCAAAATCAATTTTCTCTCATGGGGGTGGGCGGGAGAGCACCCCTGGCAGATGGGACTCCAATCTGCCCCCATTTGGAAAACCCACATGGGCACCCTTGTCTTTAGGTACATATCTTTAGGTACATTCTACCAACTCCGACTCTGCCCAAATTTGCTTTCAACTTAGACTCCACGGCTCTGGTTAATACATTATAACCTCAAGTAATATTGATTATATAAACAAGTTAAATTCTATATGAAATAATGACTGCAGAGGCTCATGGGTCAACATAATAATGCAAAAAATATAAATCAACACAAAATATAGTCAATATTTATGTTTCTTTTATGATTCTAGTGAGTTTTGTTTTAACTGTCCATAACTATTCAAAATTATCAAACTTTATCAATCCTGGTATTATTATAATCAATTTGACATCTTCTATGTATGTAATAATAAGATAATATTATAACAAAACCAAGAAAATAATTTTTATATAATTGTGATATAAGATACTGTCTGTTTGCCACTGGGGTGGTGGTAACTGACAGCTAGCAGAAGATTTTTATTGCAAACATTGATTTAAAGTCACTAATGTTAACCTATGTGGAAATAATAAAAGTTTTCTTAGTAATACTAGATTATAAATCAAGTGTTAATATATGTGGATTACTATATAATTAGCTTTTTCGTAACTTATTGAGAGAACAAAATATTTTAATACATCTTTTATGTTTTTATTTTGTGGTTGCTGCGTTTATTATAAATAATAAATTAAAAAGAACTAGGCCTATATTCACACTTGTTTCTCCTTATAACTGGCCACCAAAATAAATAATTGTATTTTTTAACTTAGAAAAAGAAAAAACCATATAAAATATTAGTTTCAAAATAAACCGCTTCTATTTTGTAAACATATGCACATAAACACATTCAAACTCTGTATTACATCATCATCCACCCTTGTTTCGTCTGGTTCGCCATCTTGATTTATAAAGTGACTGCAGCCTTTTATAAGCTCTTGTTTGTAAATAATTTTTAAATGAACCAAAAAAATCCAAATAGTTATTTTCATAAGGTAGTGTTTAAATGATATAAAAACGGTTAAAAGAAAAATACAATTAAAAACAAATTGCATTTTGTAAAAGTTTTGATGGCCAAAAGTGACAGCAGCTCAACACATGGTCATATCATATGGTTTGGTGAGTGGATACATGAGAATAGAGCTGGTAAATTTTGCTAGCTGTCACTTACCACCACTCCACTGGCGAATGGACTCTACTATTCCTAATTTGTTTACTCTATCAACTTTTGGGTAATGATTCACTCCATCTGTCCAATAGTAGGCATTTTCTTTATCATAATGCAATGTTTCAATATTTCATCCCTTTATTACAGTACATAAGACTATGAATACATGAATGATGCCATAATGTTATTGTTTTAAAAAATTTTTAATAGGCTTAAATATTCTACAAACAAACACATCTCACCAACAACTCGCCCAAATCATTTTCAGGAACTAAATATTGATGATGACATGTTAATTATCCATGATCATGTGCGCTATATTCTTGATCCTATGCTCTTTACTCGCGATCTTGTGCTTAAAACAGCTATGATGTCACTGGACAACATCCCCAATTAATTATTTTAAAAAAGCATTAAATGAGTTTATTTCATCCATATACCCGCCTCAGTGGGCTAACACGCTAGTCGTGTTGAGTTCGACTGCCGAGGACGAGGAGATCGAGGTTCGAATCTCGGTCGGGTGAACTGGGGGTGGTTTTTCCTAAAATTGTTTTCCACTCTCCTTCCACGCAAATGCGGGTTCACTTCCTCTAATATTCAACCTTCCCAATTCCTAATCCATTAGCGTAATTAGTACTTAAGCGTATAACCCAAATGGGTAGTAAGACGCGGTGCTAAATAAAAAAAATTCATCCATAGGCTAGTAATTGAAATTTTAATTTACCCTCACTTGAAAAGTTTGGTTATGCTAAGTTGGGAAACTATTATAATAGTGAATATATAAACTCTGTTGACTTATTATTTCCATGGCTTCAACAATATATTATATTTTTCAAAGTTTTCTGACTGGTTCTTTTGTTTAGTTGTAATGTGAGCATGGCAACAGTTTATGTAACTTTGTATAGATGAGAAATGTAGTTTGTGTTTTAATCTAAGGTTTGCAACGTGTTTTAGAATAGAGTCATTAATGAAAGTAACATTTTTTTCTGACCCACTTCGATGGCCGCATGGTCTTAGGTGTTACTCTCGCAATAGACTAGGCTGCCGAAGACAGGTAGATCGGTGTTCGATCATGGTCAGGTGACCAAAGGGGGGTTTTCACTAAAATTATATGCAAATTTGGGTACTTTTCCTCTAAATTCGACCTTACAGATCCTTAACACATACAAAGGGGTATAACCCAAACAGGTAGTAAAACATGGTGTTTAAAACTTTTTTTTTGAGAAAGTACATTTAGGCCTACCAATATGTATAGTATAGTATATTATTATGGTTACTATGTGGACAGACATATACAGGAAATCTCAGGTTTCAACTTTCAAGGCTGTGTTAAACAGTATGGCTGAGAGAAAAACAAAACAAAAAATGTATTATTTAATTCTTGATATTCTTCTTTTTGCAAAAATGTATGGCAAATATCAATATTTCGTCAACTTAAAATAAAAAACTCTCAAATGGGATGGACGATGTTTATCATACAAGCTCTCTTTCATGATATCAAACCTAACCATGAATATTCCTAAAGGTCCGTTGACAGGATCTTGGACTAACATGCAAGTTATGTCGACACACATTTATTAACTTGTAAAGTGTTTCTTTTAAAAATATGTCTGAAAATAAAGTGGTGCTCACTTATCTCTATTGTAACCAATATGGTTTTCTTTCTCGCCGTATCTCATTACCTGTTTGGGTTGTACACATATGTGTAGCCCTATTTTATTTCCGAGAACAATCTGAAAGGCCTTTCTTTTCTATCAATATAGTAAAGTTCTGGTAGGCAAAAATGTCTTTCAGATAGTTCTTAATAAGAAAATCAGGCTGTACTAATTACACTAATGTGTTCGGGATGAGGAAGGTTGAATAAAGAGGAAGTGTACCAACATTGGCATGGAAAACCATTTAAGAACAAAACGCCTCCAGTACACTCAACTGAAATTCGAACCTTGAGCCCAGTCATCAACAGTGCAGTCATTTGTGAGCATAACGCCTTAGACCATTGTAAATATGTTAATCAAGGAGTTGAAAGAATTAAAAAAGGAAATGAAACCGCCGTAAATGGTAGGTTTGGCTAAGAGAATGGATATCCAGAAGAAATGCATTGGGGCAGGCCCACCAGGTTCCAATGCACCCTGTCCTTTGCTTCCTCCTTGAGCTCCCAGAATTTTCTTCTTTCTTTCACACCATCAAATATTTCAGGGTGTCCAGCAACCTGGAAAACAGGGAAAAGTCAGGGAATTTGTTTTGTCAGGGAAATGTCATGGAAAAGCCAGGGAATTTGATCAAATTTCTGGAATTTCACTTAGTCACTAAAATATTAGGCCTACGCAATCTTCATTTCCAATAATCAACTGTCAAAAAACATTTTTCTTCACTGTGAATTTCTTTTAGTACAGTTGTTCATCTTAAATATACTAATCTCAATTCTCAAAGTCAACATGGGATTTTAATCTAACCATTCCACCCCTCTATTGTGTCTTTACCCAAAGTTGAGTCATTAGTTCATTAGCCCGTGTAAGGCGATCTTTTAGTGTCTCAATATGATCTAACTCAAATCTAACTTGGAATGCACAACCCAACGCTTTAGGCTTTAGGCTGACATCCTTTAACCCCTTCATAGAATGTTACAATTTCAAAATGTGTATGTGTCTTAAGAATATTATTACATCAAGTTGAGATCTTAATAAAATAATGTTTTTAATATAGTGACTGGAAAAATTGGAAATTGGCTCTGGAAAACCTGAAAAAGTCAGGGAATTTTAAAATATAGTTTGGCTGGACACCCTGTATTTGAATTATCCTCCTTCCTAAGTTCCTCTTTCTCTCAACCTTTCTTTCGATGACGTCGTGCAGAAGACAGTTCCTCCTAAGGATGTGTCCGATCCAGTTTACTTAGTAGCAATGCTGGATCATTTACGTATTTTATTGTGTTGATGACGTAATCACTGCCTCACTCCTCTTCCTATCTCGAAGCTGTTGGTCTATTCATTGTTCAGCCTCATCTTCCCCTGTGGTCCCAGGTACAGGTTTGCAATCAGCCTTTTGTCCCTCCAGTTGATCTTGAGTATTTCCATCAGTTCTTCTACTTCACTCTATTGAACGCCTTTTGCCAGTCGACGAAACCAATGTACACTTCTTCCTTGACTTCCAGCACACACTCTGATATTATTATCAGCAATTGCTTGGTATGATTCCTCCAAAAGAGAGAACTACAGGTCTGGACATATTCAACGCTTTTAAAATTTCCGTTAATAAGCTTAAACTGTCTTTTTAAGCTAGTATCAATTAAAACAGATGGAGCAAAATCAATTACAGGTCATATTAAAGGTTTCATTGCACTATTCCTTAAATATGATTGATTACTTCCCCGATTTTTTTAAAATTAATCATTGTATTATTTACCAGCAGTTACTGATCAGCAAGCATTTAAACACAATAAGTGGGATTGACATAACATTAAAAATTGTAAATTCAACCAGAGAACAATCTCTTCAGAGGCGCCTCTCCAAGATTCAACTGGGTGGAAAAAAAAAGAGTTAATATTTCTTGCAGAATTAAGGTGGCTCAGCCAGAGTAAGTTTAGCCAGAGATTCCACAATTTATTGAGTGTGATTAAATCATTTTTGGAAGAAAGAGGAGACAAATATTGAGAGTTAAGAAGACGAGGTATGTCTGCCTGACTTGGCTTTTCTGACATATTTCACTGGCAAACTAAGTTCTCTGAATCTAGATCACCAAGGACAAGATAAGAGGGTTGATGACATGATCTGCTTGATTTTTGGCTATTTAAACCCATTCCAACTGATGATCACTGCTCTCCAATAAACCACTTTTGACCACTTTCCAAACATGCAAGATCACAAACAACGCTACCCAGGTTTTGAGTTAGAAAACAAGAAATATGTTGTTGAAATTGGTATAAAGTTCTACAGGAATTTCAATCCATATTTAGTGACTTCAAAAATATCAAAGATATTGTTCAATATCTTTCTTTCCCATTAGACCAGACTTAGACACAAACAAAATTAGTATTATCTACTCTATGGATGAAACTTCTCTTGAAAATAAGATAAAAACTCTGTGGTGTGATCTATTTTTAAAGAACTGGTCATCAGAAGAAGAATTTGGGAAATATATTTCCCGAGAGAAGTATACCAACTTAAGAAAATGGAGTGAAATGCTTCACTCCTGTTTTGGTTAAACGTATTTGTGGGAATCAGCATTTTCCTAATTGAAATTAACAAAGACAAAACATTGCTCCAGTTTAACATGCCTGCATTTGGAAGCTTCATTGAGACTGGCCCTGTCACATTATACACATAATTTTGGGAGCCTGAGGAATAACATGAAACAACATGAAATCGGTTTTTAAATGTATCCATTGTCTTAAAATGTTAATATTTTGTTTTTTTGTAGACAGCATTTTGTCTTTGATCTTTACATGCAGATGATTATATATATATATGAAATTGTGGAGGGGATGTAGGCCTTATTAGCTCACGGTTCCTCTTAACTTAAAAAAATATATCGCGAAACAAAACAAGTTGGCCAGACCTGGTCGACGGCTCCATTCTCGCAATTGACTAAACTGCCGATGACGGGGAGATCGCGGTTATATCCCGGTCAGGTGTACAAAGGTTTTTTCTCTTCATGCAAATACGAATACACTTCGTCTAAATCTAACCTTCCTCATCCCTAACACATTAACGTAATTAGTACATAAGCGTATAATCCGAAAGGGCAGTAATACACGGTGATATAGAGGAGCAAGTTTATTCCAGTCAAGAGAAGGGAGGGACGAATTCTTTCCAATCTCCTACACATTATTCTAGACCTAGGTTTCTACATTTTGTAAACTTTTTTTTGTCACTTTTACAAAACGAAAACCGTGTACACAAATTAAAATGCAACTGAACAATGAAAAGTTACGCACATGTTAAAATACTTTTGAACTTGAATCACCGCCCAACTCTTTTTCACGTGCCAAATTTAGTTAAATTACAAATATAATATACTCCGTAGCACTTCCAAACACTTAGAAATGAAAGACAATAGTGGACCGAACCATTGATGGATACCCTTGTGACAAATGCCAGTAAGTTTCTCCAGAGGAAATCCCAGCTGGTGTATTTGGCATGCACACTTCCTTAGTATTGAAAGGCATTATATTGCTTATCATTCATTTACTACAACTTGTTGATCTGGATCTTGGGCCCGGGCCCCTTGAAGTCCTGAGTCCGGTACCATGATACCAATAGTCCCCCCTCGTGGCGAGCCTGCCTTTAGGTGTTCAAATACATTCCCAAGAGAATTAAGGATGGAGGATCTTGATACATTCTTTGTCTCACAAGCGAGCAAACTAAAGGTTTCTTTAACAAAACTATATAATGGTTATTTGTGACTTAATCCTGAACCAGGGCCGCTGGATTCAATTTCCCACCTTGCCAAAAGTTTATCATTGGTAAATTGTCAGCTGTAGGGTTGAAGGAGTAAGGATGAGGAGAGTACTGTTCTTAAATTTAAGAGCTTACTGAAACCCATTAGTCTGAAGAGATTAAAGGAAAACCACACTGAAAATAGCCCCCCTGTCCAGAATTGAACCTAAAAGCAGCCAAGTACGAAGCAATTACTGTGTGCAAAACATTCAATTATATATATATTTAAAATTTACATCTTTGGCAACACTCTTGTTATTTAACACAGCAAAGGTGTTTTAAGGTTCGATTCCGTATATTTTAGTTATTACAGCTTGTTAAGTTAGTTTGGCCTTAACAAAGTTGTGCTTGTGATATTTCTAAATTTCGATTATTCTTTGTTGATGCCATATTACGGAATAATAAGTTAAGCCTACTTTATATTTCCCCATAGTGCTCTCTTCCTGGCATTTCTATCTTTAAGTTTATGTCTTTTTTTTTTAGCACCGCGTCTTAATACATGTTCAGGTTATATGCATATGTAGGCTACAAATTACGCTAATGAGTTAGGGATGATGAAGGGTGGATTTATACACTCGACTGGGATTCGAGCCCCGATCTCCCTATCATCGGTGGTCTAGTCCAACACGAGAGTGACGCCTTAGACCTTGCGGCCACCGATTAGGCAAGCTTGGGTTTAAAATCCAAAAGGCAGTCATGTTTTTTCTTAGCACTCAGAAAAACGAAGCGTTTCACGTTCACACCCTTTCTTACTTGCCGCTATTTTGTATCGTCAACTTGCATCGATGAAGTTGGAAGGTGGCCAACTTTTACAATTGCAAGTGAACTTTCCTATTATTAGCTTGCTGGGCTGTTTACAGGCTGGCTGCACGTTTTGCTTGCTCAACCAAATTGGTGGACTTTTGTCAACTTAAGCTTATATTAATGTGTGGGGTCTTCCACGCCTTCCCTTAGTGTTGAAAAGCGCTGTTTACTTCATCCAAACCTAGGTTAAACTTTCCTCATAACTATAACAATAACAACTACTTGATACCCGACAGATTAATACTACGGTGTGGCTATAGACCAGGGAAAACCGGGAATAGTCGGGGAATTTGAAAACTGAGGAAAAAAAAGTGAAAATCGGGGAATTTGACTATGGAAAAAATAAAATTAGGCATTATCTACGTTAAATTAAAACAAGAGAAGCTTCGCTAGTATATTTACTTAACTACTCTTCAATATTGTAAATGGCAATTGAGGTCAAGTCAACTAAACAATCAACCTTGTGTTGCTTTGAATATTTCCTTCATCTTAATCAAGGTTATATTTTGCAAAGTCAAACACTACCACCTGTTTAGTTTTTGAGCGTTTTGTAAGGATGGAGAAGGATAAATTGAGGGAAATGAACACACATTTTTGCGGAGGCAAAGGGGAAAACCACTAAGGGGAATCGTGCAACTGAACTCATTGAGAAAACCAACTTTTGTTCTCAACAAAACTGATCCTAATTGTGTTTTGATTTCAAAAAGTATTTTTATTTCATTTTTTATTTTCTTTAAAAGCAGTTTTGACTGTTGAAATTAGATATATCAAATTTTCAAAACCTATTAACCCCTGGTTGACCTCAGTGGTCCTGGGGTAAGGTGCTTGCCTCAGGACCCGATGTTTGTGGGTTCAAACCCAACCTGGGTTGACGAATTTTTCTTAGGCTATAAAAATCCGTAGCGCAACTTCCTTCGGAGGGGCAGTAAAGCCATCGGTACCATGTCGGTGGTGGCATGTAAAAGAACCCTGGAAGGTATGTGAAAATATTTTCCTGGCAAAATTGGTAGCCCCTTTCGCTTTCGCTCATAGAAATTCTCGTTTGCTGAAAATCATTTGGTTCACAAAGTACACATGAAATACCTCAAACATAAAATAACACAACATATTAACCGCAAGTGTTTNGTGTTTTTTTTTTTTTCAATTTGAATTACTAACTTGTTATAGATGAACGTGCAAATATTTCAATACGATCGCCTCAATACATACTTTCTAAACTTTTAAATATTTACTACTACACATTAAATTTACAAATATTAAATAACAGTTTGTTTTTATTTATTTCCCTTTTCTCTTATTGTGCTAAGGCTTTAAATATAATATTTCAAATTAATGGTGGCTTAGTTTTGAACCATTTGCTTTTGGTCTTTAGGAGGTCGGATTCTTAAAATAGCTTGAGCCACATCTCATGGTGATCGTTCATAGTTTTTAAACATCACTTCGCATAAGCCATTTTTGTGCTGATATACCATATCTGACATGCTCAACTACAGGCGATCGTAGCGGTCATTTTAACTAAAGGTGTGACCCGCCTCGGTGGCGTAGTTGGCTAACGCGCTAGTCGTGTTGAACTCTACTGCCGAGGACGGCGAGATCGAGGTTCGAATCTCGGTCGTGTGAACTGGGGGTGGTTTTCCCTAAATGGTTTTCCACTCTCCCTCCACGCAAATGTGGGTCCACTTACTCTAAATTCAACCTTCCCAAATCCTAACCCATTAGCGTAATTAGTACTTAAGCGTATAACCCGAACGAGTAGTAAGACGCGGGGCTAAATAATAAAAAACTAAAGGTGTGTATACATTAGCCGAGCCGAGCCTGTAATGTAATGCTCGTCAATTTAGAAGTGGAACGAGCATCCTCTGAACCATTGGTAGAACGAGCAAGCGACGTGATAATGATCTCTGCTCAATTCGATATTTGTGAGGGTGCACTACATTTCCATTTAATTAGCTATCTTAACTCTACTAAACGTTTGATAACGAACACGCCTTAGCCTCAATTATGTAAAGCGGTGCTATGCTAATTATGGCCAATCTATATTAAAAAAACAATGACTGCCTCGGTGATGGTGGCGTATAATTGTATACAAAAGGGGCCGGTTCGGAACTAATACGAGATTTAAAGTTCCAGCACATTCGCGGACAGGTTAATGATAAAAAAAAATTAATAATAGCACCGAATCTTATTACCCGTTCGGGTTTTAAGCTTAAGTACTAATTACTCTGTGTTAGGAATTGGGAAGGTTAAATTTAGAGGAAGTGAACCCACATTTGTGTGGAGGGAGAGTGGAAAACCATTTGGGAAAAGCCACCCCCATTCCACCGAACCGAGATTCGAACCTCGATCTCCCCATCCTCGGCAGTCCGGCTCAATACAAACCAGCGCGTTAGCCACCATGCCACCGAGGCGGGTGCAGTGGACAGTATAAAAACTTTACTAGGATGCCCCGCAATGACTTTAAAAATTTGCTGAGTAAAATATAACCGAAATAAAAAACTAATTATTTTTCGTTTGCAAACATCTTCTGCTTGTCCTGCTAATGTGGCAATATTCTTTCAAGCATCTTCCTTCACATTCTTGGTATAATAGTTCTTATCCTTGCCTCCTTGGGGTCCCATAAAACACTATGGTTGCTATGATTCTATCATCTGAAATACAGATTCCTCAGACCGTTTCTCCATGTTTGCGAGCACGCAACAAACACGTCCCAACTAGTAAATGGCTCGTAGCGCGCTCGCGGGCCCGTCACAATTATACGAATCTTTTATATTTTACATGTTACATTACAGGCTCGGCTCGGTTATTGTATACGTGGCTTAACGTTTTATCTCATTAATTTTTTCAACCCAAAAAAGGACCCCTCATCTCCAACACTCAGACACTACCGCCATAGTATATGTTATAGGTCCTGCCTGGATGGATAAAGAAGCTCGTCTAGTCTTATTATTGACAAATTTCTAACTCGATTTGCTGGCAAGGTTGTCATTCAGTATTCGAATTCAAGCCGTACATACTAAGGGTGTTTTCCCTAAATGGTTTTTACTCTTCCTACACGTAAATGAGGTTACATTGAATCCAAAATTCTCCTACACACACAATTAAAGAGCGAAAATACCGGCAAAGTAGTAGGACGTGGTGCCAAAATAATATAAGCCTTTATTTAAAATAATTGCGTTTTTCGCTTTCTAATATCCGTCCGGGATATTCACATATTTACAAATATTTAAAAAAAATGATGAAGGAATAATATGGAGGTGTATCCACATTTGCGCAAATTCGGGTACAATTATTCTAATCTACTATACTGTACATATAATCACATAGTAAAATAAGATGATTGGCTTAAGTCTAGTTAAAAATTTGTATTATTTTATTTTACGCTGGTTTAGTGTAAAAATGGGTTTGTTTTTCATTAAGTTAGTGGGCTAGGAATGAGAAAGAGGCATTTAGAGGGAATATATCCGGATTAGTGTGGAGGGGGTAAGGAAAACTATATAATTAAAAACACTTGTTACACAAGTCCGGGATTCACACCCCGGCCACTCTGTCACAGGTAGACTATAGTTGAGGTTGACGCTTAGTCCACGTGTCCACCCAACTTTTAGGCACTGTATTACATACATAATTATTTTCGGTCGTGTCATATATCTAGGGGGGGTAAGGTAATTGTTATAACCCCTTAGAGCAATAATCATAATACCACCAGGTAGATAAAGGTAAATG
>CABFWO010008935.1:0-14792 GCA_902155825.1 Timema genevievae | reverse complement strand
CTTATTGTTATCCAGGTAACTGTACATGATGTTACAAGTCTCACCTCATCTTATTGTTATCCAGGTAACTGTACATGATGTTACAAATCTCACCACAGCTTATTGTTATCCAGGTAACTGTACATGATGTTACAAGTCTCACCACAGCTTATTGTTATCCAGGTAATTCCACATGATGTCATAAGCCTGAGGAACCACATCACAGGCCTAAAGGATCCTTAGCCAATTCTGAGGGGCTCCCATATAATGTCCCACAATGGGTTTGTGCTATCATTTCAGATGTGAGCTGTGTGGAATGACGTTTTCTCAGATGAAGTATCTGGTCCAGCATGTGGATACACACACCCGCTCTGAATCCTACACATGTGATATATGCGGGCATTCATGCTCATGTCGGGAGAAAATCACATTACACATTCGCGGCCACACGAATAACCCGTATGATGACATCCAGCAGCATGAGTGCCCACTATGTGACAAGGCATTCTGTCATGCATCAGGTCTGTCTCGCCATCTATTATCACATACCGGCAAGACATATGATTGTGTCTACTGCAATAAGAAGTTCTCTGACCGTTCCACTCTCAAGAGACATGCAATTAAACACTCAAATACGGAGGAAATTGACTGATGAGACAATACACCGAGCCACACAAGGACAAACCTAACAATACATGAGATCACAATCCGAACACGTACACTTTTATACTGACCATAATAAAAATAATGTAATAGTGAAAGAATTGAAGATAATAAATTTAAAATGTTGGTAATTTGTATGTACATAATTTCAGCTGTGGGTATTCTTGTCCAGCTTTATTTATTATTATAGTGTTTTTATTTTGGGTTTTAATAATTATTCAATAACCTTAGTTTCAAAATCAAATGACATCCTGTGTAGTGTAATTCACGATGAAGGACAAACCAAAAAACAGGAGGACCAGTGTTACAAACACGGACAAAATGGACTGTAATAAAATGAGAGAGAGGTAGTTCATCTTCACATTACTTGTCTGATTGGCGAAGACCGTGTCTTGAATCACTCATATACACTCCCTTACATATAAATAATATGAGATCCTGGTAACGCTTCCAGGTGAAAGTTCACAAAACTTAGACTCACATCACACTCTTAACGTCTCAACACACGACTGACTAAAACGTCAGTGCCAAAAACTGCGCCAGTAATACTTGGCAAAAAAAACTTGACACTTGGCAGGAAATCTAAGCTTGCCAAACTATGGTTACACAATAGGCCTAGAGTGTTTCAGGTAGGTCCTTGTTGCCTCCAAGAGTAAGGAAAGGTTAAGGAAAAACAGAAAACAGTCTTAACCTCAACAAATAGAAAAATATACTAACACCCTTTGTCTGCAACTTAGATCTGTAGTGAAAATATCTACCTATCGATTAGGAAGTTAAAAATACTTCTTTTCCGTAAAAAAAAAATTTCAACTCATACTTTCCACATAAAATGGTTTTTTTCTGGAAATTATAATATAATCAAGTAATGTAATTTAGTGTGTATCACAATACTTTTATGGTAATAGCAACACTCTTTCAAATTTATTTATTATACATTTTTTCCCTCCAATAGTATCCTAAAATATGACAAAATTTTGACAATTTATTGTTTAGCTTTTAAATCATTTCAGATGCTCATGTGCTGTTTATATGTTTATCTAAATTCTAAGGTACACTCTGTCAAAACATTTGCAGTTTGACTCTTTGGCCAGTGAGTAGTGTTTATAACTACTCATTAAACTCTAAATAACAATATTTATTGCATTCAGATAGACAATCGCACGTAGATAACCTGGATAGCTCATTTGGTAGAGCAAGTGGCACCTAAGGTTGAAGGATCTCAATTCAAATCTCTACCGAGATGTCAATTTACTTTTATATAATATATACATCTATTTTGTATTTTATTTTTTATTGGCTCCTGAATTACCTTAAATTTTCTTTAATATGTAGAAAAATATAATCCCTAAAAGGACTATTTATTTATTTTACAATTATTATTTTTTAAATTTTACTCTCAATATTAATATTTAAAAGTGTTTTTGGTTTTCATGACCCTTCTAACTTTAAATGGTATAAATCATTCATTATAATGTGTACAAGAAGAAAAACTGTGAATCATAATAATTTTTTTGATTATTTATGTATTAGGGGTAAAATAGATATTTTAGGTAAGCTAACAGATATTTGTACAATACCTTAACTTGTAAATACAAACAGGAATAAGGTTGGAACTTTTTTTTTTTGTTTTTTTATTATTATACCTTTTTAACCACTTAAGTTACTGGAAGCGTGCTGATTTTGGTTATAACTACATGTAAGCCAAATAAAGAACAATGGTTGATACCAGATTATTCAACGTTTATTAATTGGTATTAGATGAAGGCGTTTCTTAAACATTTAAAGTTTACAGGTTGGTGCAGTGTTACAATCACAGCTGATGTATAAAGAACAATCAATGTCTGATACAACTGTTTAGTTGGATGTGCAAGCAAGCACTATATTTTCGACTGACCCAAAGTAAGTTAGTAAAGTGAGTGAGCGTTGAACTACCCGCCCGCGTATAAGCCAAAGAGCAAGACCACATGACCTACCCTTTAGCGCCAATAGTACAATACATAGCTGACAGCATAACAACATACCATGTGTGTTTCATGGCACACTTAAAAATAAACATAAAAATAAATATTATATATATATATATATATATATATAAAAAGGCAAAATCCTAAATGGACGCAAGTAGGCCTACCCTGACTAGATAATACATACGAAAATACTAAGACATAATATATATTAATTTGTATTGTGTTTTGCCTAAATTAGAATTAGTTATCTAAAAGTTATAATACTAACGATATTAACAAACATACATATATAAATAGCAAAAAGTTATAACCTCTGTTATATCTTATATAAACAATATAGTGGCTTTATAGCGCTATCACATGTAAATATTATATTTATTATTTTAGACTGATAAACATTTTATATATAATATATGTGGAAGACAAAAAAAGCAATTATACAATATTATTAACCTAATGAAACCTTTCTAACGATCATTTTATAATAGTATTATAATGGGCACGAGGGTTGGTCACAACTGTTGTTTGTAAATATAATAAGATGGAAGGAACATGAAATATACGAATCAACAATTATACTAACTTTTGTAAACTCCTACTATTATAATAAAATTTGATGCCATGGTAGGTGAATGCTTAGAAATAAGCTATCAACAACAACAAAACCTATCCCAACGGTGTTACCTCAATAGGACATGGTATGAGTTGTGAAACATGAGCGCGGCGCAAAGGTAGTCCACTTTTAGCGTCTACTAATTGAACCGTTACATCGCTTAAAAATTTGCCTATAACACCTGGCTCTGACCAGTGAAGTTTCAAATCTCCAGCAATCCCTGTAGCCTCATCACTAATTTGCTGGATTTTATAAACTACCTGTTGACCTACCTTATAAGGAATCGAATGTCTATCTTTGTTGTAGTGTTTATAGTCTACATGGGGAGAGAGCTTCCCTCTGGCCTTCCTTTTTGCACTACTGGTAAAGACCATTTTAGATGCAGGGATGTCAAACATTAATGGCCCAATAACAGTTCTGTGGGTTTATATTTATTACTACTATTTTCGGCATTGTTAAAGACAATTTGTAGCCAGTGTAAATTAGAATCCTATTCTCTATTAGGGAGATTATGGATTATGGATTTTAAATTTCTATGGTATCTCTCACCTAAATTTGGCTTAGGATAATAAGGCACAGTAGTATAATGTTTTACACCAAGCTGAAAACACATGTTTTTGAAGACATTAGAAGTAAATTGAAAACCATTGTCAGAAACTATGTAACACAGTAAACCAAAGTTTTTGAAAATGTTATTATGTAAAACATTTACAGTCTGCTCAGCCGTAGATTTACTTAGAGGTAAGAACCACACAGACTTAGAAAATCCATCTACTGCCCTAAGAATGTATTTATTACCATTTTTAGATCTGGGTAATGGGCCCAAAAAATCTATGAACAAATGTTGCATCGAAATTTCTGATACTCTCTATGGCAAGTATCCGTATTTATAATTTTGATTGGGTTTGGATCATAAATAAATGTCACATGACCAAACGTTGTGATGTATGTCTCTGTTCATACCGTGTCAAAAAAACTACTTACGTATATACATGATGGTTTTGGCGACCCCTAGATGTGCTCCAACTGGTGAAATGTGGTAATACTCAAATAGAACATTACGAAAAGATTTTGGAACATATATTTTCCATTGAGATTTAATTGATAGTTTGTAATATAAAATATTATTTAGAATTTTATAATTGGTAATATTCTCTTTATTTGATATTCTTTCAACTATCATACTTAGTTCTTGGTCTTGTTGTGCTGATTGTATGGATGTATAAATTTCTGGTATTTGTGTTAAGAATCCAAAATTCAAAATGTTACTGTTGCAACTTTCTATTGTTTCTTCTTGTAACAACCTAGAGAACGCATCGGCCACATTATTGTCCTTGCCTTTTATATTCACATTGTTAAATCTAAGTTCTTGTAGTTGAGTAGTTGGATTACTCCATTTTGAATTTAATGAAGAACTGTTAGAAACACATTGTGCCAACTGCTTTTGGGAGCAAAGATAAAGCTTCTTTAAATTCTAAATGGAGTAATCCAGTGTTTGTGTTATTTGCACTCTCTTCTTTGTGTTTTATAAAGGCAACAGTGCCGAAATATTATTCTCTTTGTGTTAAAATGTGTGTGTGTCTATTTCTACTATAGAAGACAGAAGAAAGGAAGATGTTGTTTTGTGCATTGGATTCTTCCCACATTTTTCCTCTTTCCCTAGGTGGGCATTCTTCATCAAATTTACTCTTAGTAGTTTATTTTTCCTTTTTCTTTAGTTTTATCAATTTCCTCTACTATAAAATTATTTAGCCACTAGGCCACCTCATTTTTATACAAATATTGGTCCTAAAAATTAAAGAAATTAAAAAATTTAAATGAAGCCAAAGTGGGTACATTTTTTTGACTCCAACCAAAACTGCTTCTGACTCTGACTCACAGCCCTGCTAGCACAAGTACCCATGCAACACTTTTNTTTTTTTTTTTTTGCTTCAAACAGACAGGAAAAAAAATTCTCTTGATTTTCTCTAACCCACTTTTTAATAAATTTAAGAAAATCTAATCAAAAATTTGAGATTCCAGCTTTGGTGTACACATGTTTTTGCACATGGGCCACTAATTAAATTTCAGCCCATTGCATGAAGTAGATTTTGCACAATGCTGATAGACAGACAAACAAACTTTTAATTTTATTAATATAGATTAATAATAAACATTAGTAAACTGGATAGTATTATTAGTGGATTTTAACAATTAATATATTAGCTTTCGGTTTCACTGATGATTATTATTAGACTAATGAAAAGTTTATAATAATTTAGAAATTTCTTATTAATGTCTTGAGATCAAACAACAATTTTCCATACACATAAAATACTTTTGGATTATTTTTAAAATTTTTTTTAATGATCTTTCGCTGAAGGTGGAGCACTCAATACCTCCAACCTAAAAAAAGTAAATTATTCCATAACTAGATAAATTGGTCATCTATGAGTGAGTTCAAAAACAAGGAAAGATTTAGAATGTCTTCTCCAAAATTAGAAAGGTTACTTTTATAATTCATTCATGACCTAAGTTTACTTGGATGACGGCTCAAAAAGTTACTAGAAATAGTTCCTAATACATCCCTACGCCAACAGCTGACATCTATCACTTTTGATCACTATAATGAAAACAGATGGCAATATATGAATGTGATAGTTAACCACAGTAATTTTGGCCAATATTCTTTATATATTTATTTGAGTTCAGACATAAAGCTTATTTATCGTTTTATTCCACTTTAAAAAAAAAGTTATTCACAGCACTCTCACAAAAGGTCTAACGAAAATAGCTTCAAAATGGCGACCGACGAATTTAAACCATGTGATTGAAGATGATGGAAACAAGTTTTTTACAATGATGCACCCACACAGTGTATAAAAATATTTATTCAGTTAAATATTTCGAAATATAAAATAATTTATTATATATTAAAAAAAAATGACAAGTATTTTCTCTTTTCCAAGTAAATATGATATACGTATTAAAAGGTGTTGATGTATGCACTATATTACACATAGTCAATAATGTTCCAAAACTAAGAATAAGTACTTTTAATTATGTTTAAAATATTGTTTCGAGTTGGATAAAAAGAAATTATTAAAAGTAATAAAATAGTATGAGAAAGCTTATTAAGTTTACGTTATTTTAAATGTAAAATATAACAGGTAATTAAAAAACTTAACATTTATAACAAAAAAGTGATCTTTTACAAGTGTTCGCCACCCAAAACCTAAACATATGATTTTTGAACTGTCATCCAAGTAAAAACCTATCATGAACAGACTCTAGATGTGGGTCCCAAATTGTAAGCCTAACAGAACCTATGTTTTGCACTCTACTGGCTTGGCAATGTCTGTCATGTCATTATTGTAGTATGGAGTATCAAAGGTATCTGTGGACCAAAGCATTCATGTAGTTATGGAAGGTGTAAAATTTGGAACTGTAGTAAAGTTTCCACAAAAAAGTGGTGTAACCAATGGAACATTAATCAAGACAATCTCCAAATGAGCATAAAATAGCATTTGTTGATTGACATGGAAATCATTCCCTGAATTGTATAGTGGTATGTGGACCAGATAATCAATTCTATTATGTTAATTCAGAATGGCTTGTGATGCTAGAGTTAAAAATATCAACATGTTTTGCTGAATTAAATTGGTTGATATCTCCAGCTTATTTGAGCCTGAAAGAACCAGCAGACACTATCTAACCAAGCTTTAAAATGTACACGTAGATTAATAGAAAGTTCTATAGGAATTATAAAAGAGAAATTCTCGTTTTTGAACTACTTTGGAGAATAAACCCTCAACTTTCATTATTTGTAAAACATGTAGATTTTTTGTAACATTGCAAGAACAAGAGAAAAGAGAGTCAACCAAATGACAAAGAAAATATTCAAGGGCTACACCGTTTAGGACAGTTGATTGCAACTTTTGCCTGTATCATTAAAATTTTATTTATTTTACAAAGTAAAAATGTTGTTTACAATTTATTTTTATTAACACTCATAATATTAAGGAAATACTACAGTGGACCTTGCGGGAATATTGGGTTAGAAAACCACTTTATATTTCAACATTATAATAAGAAAACTATTAGATACAAAACTAAGTAAAGGTGTTGTCATTTTCAATGTGAATACTATATGATTTAATTTAAAATATACCTAATTGTATTGGTGAAATTTATGAAATTTCAAGGATTATTGTAGAATATAATTTAGTAGCGCTATTATTATTTTAGTAAATAAATATTAGCCCTAATAGTAATACAATTGAGGGGTTGATAGCAAAATCGGATTAGTCCAAAAAGTAAATTTTTCAGTAAGTGAGAAAAACTTATCTTTGATTTGAGAAGCACTTTTTTAAAAAAAATCTAAACCTGTGTGTCAAAGCATTCTTGGCTATCAATTTCACTTAGAAATATCAACTCGTTTGTCAGAAAATAAATAAATATATATTGGACTAATCCACTTTTTGTTGAATTTTTGTTTTGTTGCCGACATTTGTATAAAGGAGTGTTATAATAAATGCAATAAAAATGACTAAACACTAAACAAATTTTATATGATGCATACACCCAACAGAAAAACTCACATGAAGCGTTAGAGTTTAGCTTAGGTTAGATAATCTGTTTCATAAAAGCAAAGGAAATTAGACGTTTTATTTTATTTCTTACTAATGTATCATATTAAATAATAAAGCTTGTGTAGTAATGTTCTTTTTATTTATTTCTCTTCAGTCCCACAATATACTCTCACTTTATTCATCACAATCACTGATGTTGTCATCCTCGTCAAACTCAACGTCATTGTCTATGTTGTTTGGTAAGGTTTGAGTGGTACCCGAGATCATACAATGTGGGATGCCCATGGTCCATAGTATTTTTGGTCTTCTTTTGCTACTTGCACCACTTTAACTTTAATGGAGGTTTAGGTGATTTAAAAAAAAAATGGATCGGTAGCAGCTTTCATGTCTTTGAAGTCATCAAATCTCATAATACAAAGAGAGAATGGACTTGGATTCTTCCTTGCATTACAGACGGCTTCATCCCAAGTGTAAGGTAATTCTGCTGCTTTTGTGATCTTTTTCTTATGGATAATTAAGGAAAAATCTTGATCGTTTGGCATGTGTGACCTCTTACTGGGAAGATAAAAGTTACCCTGTCGAACAGTTTCAATAGATGGACTAGGCAGTATATAAAGTGAACCATAGTCTTATTCTTGTTCTGTCCCGGGACCCCATCACTCATTAATACTAGCTCCTTGCTGAATTTGTCCTCTGCGATATTGTTTATGTAATCTTGAAGCATAGAAGTGACTTCATTTGGTCCCTTCTTCCCCTCGTGTTCACAGTAACGGTACGTAGTGGCGGAATCATCACCTATGTTGTGTACCCCAAAGATGTTGTACCATAATTGGCGACTATAAAATACTACATTAGTTGTTATATGAGGGAGAGGTAAATTTTGCATAAAACCAAAAGACAAAAAGAGTATGCTTCCTTGTTTTGCTCTTTAAGTGTATTTTCTCTTTTCAGCACAGGAAGCATCAGCTTTCTTCAAATGTACCATGTGTTTTAGCAAATGTTAAATCTTCCGGGAGGTATCTCAGGTTGGGGTTATCACATAGTAAATGCGATTTTCTAGCTTGAAATGAGTTAATATGACTTTCTACAAGGTGTGTCACTGCATCAGACCCTACCCTAGGCTATGCTGTAGTCTACCGACGCTATGTTTGCTAATGCCATGAATACTGAGGAAAGTCTTGTGGCAAACTGGAATCTCTTTACCTGCACAACAAACTTTGTATGTATAAGATGCTGCATGGTATTTTCTGTCTTCATCATTTGCAGTCCATGGTAGTCTCCGGGAAATCATGTGGAGGGCAACTAAACCACTCATATGTGCATCTTGTTCATTCTTGTTCATTTTGTGAAAGTCCTCTAGAAGCTGCCTCCTTTGGGATTCTGGTATTTTCTCTTGTTCTTGCAATGTTACAAAAATCTTGAACACCTGCATGCAACATTTAAAGAGTTAGGTTATATCATATTCTGAAAATTGAAAAATTACACCTGGACACGGGAGTTATTTTATGTTTACAATAATAACATAGTTCATATTTTTACCTAATTTTAATATTAATAACATTCAAATGAAAGTTTTTAATGAGTATTTTTATGTTATATTTTATATGAAAAACAAATTTTGCAATCATCACCAGTAGTTCGTTGTGGCACAAGTTTTCCAACATGATTTACGTGTTCCTGTCCTTTAACTTTGGTATTTCTAACTGTGTTTTCTTTCTTTTCTTTTGGTTTTCTTTTTTGTGGCCATTACCTATCAGGAGCTTGTTCTTCCATTCAAAACGATAGTAAACTAACAAAGCGGAGGGAACTTTTCCACAACCTCATAAACGTTTTTTCTGGTGGAAAAAAGGATATGCGCAGGGGGACAATTGAAGAAATAATAACCAGATACAACCATATTAAAATTAAGTAAATAATTAATAAATGCGTTTAAAACACATTAGTACAAATTAACATACAAATTGGAACAATATTTTAATATGCGGTACAAAAATGGGGTTCCAAAGGAAAACTTCAAGAAAAAAAGATTGAAAACATAACCTCAAATTAAAATCGACTCCAAGCGGCCAAGTTTAAGGTGCCACAGTTTCTATATTTGAAATTGTGGCACGAGCACACTTGGTGGTATAGGTAGTACTAGGTACCTACAACAACCCTACATAGTCTTAGAACCTTGATCATCTGGAAATTTTGAGATATTTGACTTTGAGCTTATATCAGACATGCAACAAGCCCTATAAGATCGCCAAGTTTAAGGTGCCGCAGTTTCTATATTTGAAATTGTGGCACGAGCACACTTGGTGGTATAGGTAGTACTAGGTACCTACAACAACCGTACATAGTCATGGAACCAGGATCCTCTGGAAATTTTGATATATTTGACTTTGAACTTATGTCAGCTAGCCACATAAATATTTACTTAGTTGATTATTTGATATCTATAATTATTATGTTTTCCCTGAGGTATATTAAATCACCATTGGCTGTGAAACATGTAAAAACAATAATTATACCAGTAAATAATTGTTTCTTTATTAAAAATTATTTATTATGTGTAGGTATGTGAACATTATTTGATTACATAAATTTCCATGATATATTGCAAACTATCAGTGAAATAATATTTTACATGTTGTGAAATAAATATTATTTGTGTAAATTAAGTATAACATTACACTAGTTACTGTAGGTATAGACATATAATTCACAGGTTACAAAAGTGGAGTCGAATGAAATATATTTTTTTTATGTTACACTATTAAAACAAAATTCAGTTTAGAACATATAAAACGTGGAAAACAACTGTACAAATTAAACAAATAAACCAATATACAATTTAAATTAACATCAAAAGAATTATCAGGCGCTTTCAAATGTCTTAGAAGATTGAAATATATTGCATAGCTTAGATTATAGTCACAATACACAACCAAATGTGAGAATTCGAAAATCTATTTTTTCATGTCATATACTTTTTTATGGTTTAAACTTTAGAGAAAACTAATATCTTCAAACCAACAACTGGTAGGTTCTGAGTAAACTAGCTTTGATTAAATTTCCATGGAATAAACAAACATATCATCTTGTTGATCAAAACAAACACACTTTATATAGGCTTATATATATTTTAAACAAAATTGTTCTATTGTTTATATTTTAGTTATTTTAACAGTCTTTTATATAACTCACTGCAAAAAATATAAATAAGATGTATACAAATATTCTCATATTTTTAATTGATTAAATTCTTAAGCTACTAGAAAACAATATTAATTCCAAATAACAAAATAATGAGCTAGGAAATGTGATAACTGTCAGGGATAAAGAAAATAGTTCTTATATATAATGGAAGATAATTACAAATTTGTGAAAATGGTGCAGTAAAATTTGTATTTTGTGACCTCTGCTAGATTTTCCTTCCTTTAAAGGTGTCTCTTCAGATGATTCTCCACCAGCTTCATACCTTTTTTATTACAGTGGACCATGTCAACATTCTTCTTTTTAGGGGCACCAATAAATATATTAAATCAGTCCATCAATTATTGGTTAATTAATATAAAACTAATATCTAAATTATGTTATTTTTGCTAGTTGAAAACATTATAGAATTTTGGATCTCAATATAGGCCTAACTTTACTTTACAAATTACACCCATTACTGTTTCCAGCCTGTGGCTTGTTATAGCTTCATAAATCTTACAACTCAACTTAAGACTAAGACAGGCACAACATCCAGTCCCCAGCCGTTAATTCACCACTGTGAGAGGGTAAACCGATATTTAATGAATGATAAATTTTCGGCCATGCCGGGAATAGAAGCCGGGACCCTTAGCTCAGTAAGCAGACACACTACCTACTGCTCTAAGGTGAATGATGACTTAATATAACTATGATTATTTATCATTTAGAGTTTACTTTCAGGCTTTGAAAGAAAAACCGAAGCAATGATTCCAACGCGTGGCCTGCTAGGGAGTTAAAAACATCAAAAATGTCGATAACGTATCCAATTATTTTAGCATAAACACTGGAACCATCTTCTCCACTGATCTATCCCATGGTGTAATGCACTTTTTAACACGTGTGTGTGTGTGTGTGTGTGTGTGTGTGTGCGCGCGCGTATTGTATACACTCACGTTTTAAATTAACTTTATACGTTTTAAAAGACACGTAGTATAAAGTCCGTTTCAAACAATATATAAGTATCTACATTATACGAAAATTGTGGTAAAAAATATACTTATCGATATTGATTCAAACAAATAGGATAGAATTATGATATATCAAGATAGTTATATTAGGGTAGATTATGGAGGAAATGTGGTGGCTCGCAATTTGTCGGGGTGAAAATTAGAGTTGGTCGCTCTTTGGCACAAATAACAAATTAAGGTGAATGTATCCTCTTTCATTTCGTTGTAAGGTTTTCCCAAATAAAGTAAGCAGGGTTTGTAATGTATCTAGCGGCCGCACACATCGCATGTAAACCAACTGGACAAACCTGGTCTCTTACCTTTGCCACAATATAAACACAAATTAGTGATATTTTCGGATTATGTTAAAATTCGGTTTTGGATAACTTTGCGTAAATGTTTAGGGTCAAAGTCTGCATTGCATTCCATGTTCATTAATATGCAATGCATATAATATATTACATACATGCCGCAATTGTACGAATCAGACTGCTTGGGACAATTTGGCGCTTCTTGCACTTGCCATTCGCTTGTGTCCAATTGTTATTTACAGGCTTTATTTCACTCGGCCAAGAACGATAAAAAGAGGGCTAAAACTTTATTTCCTTCTTCTTCATTGTATGCCATAGAATTAAAGATGTACACATGTTTTTTCCCTATACTTACTACCATTAGACACCAATGTGTGCCATCCAGGTTGTAAGGCAGCAAAAGCCAAACCGTATTCAAAAGTGAAATGGAACAAAAGTAAGTGTTTTGAACGTAAATTTAGTTTCTTGACAACGCGATTAAAGGTGCTTGCACAGTCGAAAACTGTCACGTCATCTCTGCTGCTTTCCTTAATGAACATTGCTGCGCACGCATCTATCAAGGTCGAACAAATCCACGAGGAGCTCTTCAAATTTACATAAGATGTATTGAAAACTTTTATCACAATGCGGGCTGAATATAACATTAGGTTAAAAATTCCAACAATGTGTTGAAAATTTTCAAGTGAACAAGAGTAATATGACACAAATAAGAATAAACCATTATAATTTGAATTTTGATGGGGGTGAGTTGGCGTTTCAATGTTATATGATTTTTTTAAAGAAAATTCATCTGCTGAACTTTCATCAGAAGATATTTCTATCGGTTGGGACCGAGAAGAAAAATAATTGTGCTGGTAAAAATGTTGCTGGTAGGTTTCTCTGGATGTCTCTATCTGAAGCTGCACTCTCACAATCTTTGTCATAATTTAATTTTACAGGGAAATTTATGCATTCTTGTGAAGAAAATTCTTGTTCAACTGATGGGAAATCAATGTTCTGTAGGTTGTGATCAACTTCAAAAGGAGTATGTTGAAGTAGTTTCCGTGATGTTTCAACTGACAAGTCACCATTGGAATAATGATGATTTGATATTGAAGATTTATTTTGAAGACTACAATTGAAGATGACAAGGCCGTTTTGAATGAGCATGGTGAAAGATGATTTGTCATTTAGATTTGCATCAGAACCTTTTTGGTTGTCTGAATTTGTGCAAATGGCATGAGGATTATTAATTTTCTTTTCCTTGAGGTATCTAGTAATCAAACTTAAAAGCCATTTTTTATTTTTTCTAGTTTGCTTTAAGCCCAATTCTTAAAAAAAAAGCACTGGTGCCCACCATATCTGTCACCCTTCTATCAGCAAAAGAGCCATAGCATCACTGAAATGTTTGTATGACCGAATTTTTGGCAAAATTGTGTCGGTTTTTCCTGTCCCTAAGTAAATTTCTAGAAGAAAACTCTGACCTGTTAATAATATTCGAGGTATATTGATGTGGTAGGTAAGCTGTATTTAAGAGCAAATCTTTACTTTGGCTTGGTGCATTAGCATCCTCAATGATCAAGGCTGTATCATCGTTTTCATTGTGGGCTGGATTTTTTTTCTTGGCAAGTAACAAGGAGTCAAAGTCAATTGGTTTTAAAAAATCTACACCAACGTATATTTCTCTTGGAATATCTCTCTTCCCCCTTGCACCACAAAACAATAATAGAAGGGATTAACGTTCAAGACTTTACCTCCTCTCTTCCATTGAAACAACACGGTGTTTAGAACGGAAGGAAACAAACAAGAATAACGTTTAATCCGCTTTTTCAAATATGAATCTATCTATTAGATATTTGATTCTATATATTTAAAATTAATAAACATAGAAATAAAAATACCAAGTGTGCTCGTGCCGCAATTTCAAATATAGAAACTGTGGCACTTTAAACTTGGCGATCTTATAGGGTTTGTTGTAGGTCTGAGGTAAGTTCAAAGTCAAATATCTCCAAATTTCTAGAGGATCCAGGTTCCACGACTGTGTAGGGTTGCTGTAGGTACCTAGTACTACTTATACCACCAGTGTGCTCGTGCCGCAATTTCAAAACAAATTGAGGTTATGTTTTCTAAATAACGCATTTACTTTAACTTTGCCAAGAACCACATTTTCATACATAAGATTAAAAAATTTTTATCAATTTGTATGATTATTTATACTAATCATGAGTTTTAAAGGCCTTGATCAATTATTTACTTATTTTTAATAAAATAATATCTGATTATAATTTCTTTAGCATTATTCTTTTTCTGTATCGGTGTCTATGATGTAGTTTAGAACCATATCTGCTCTCGTGCGCTATCTATGATTCTTTTTAGAACCATATTTTATTGTTGGTTCTATTAATTTTTCTAATGTTGGATAAAAACTGTTCGTGTATTGCATTGATCTCTATAGTATAACTGGATGGACATACACATGCACATTCCAAGGACAAAAGCGTGACGCTCAAGTGTATCGTCTG
>CABFWO010008934.1:0-14800 GCA_902155825.1 Timema genevievae | reverse complement strand
TTTTAATAGGTTACTCAATTTTTTAGATGTTTGTTATAGCTTCAAGACATTCCTAATTATTATGTATTATAACTTGTAATTAATATTATCAATCTCTCTCAAATATCAATCAATATTGTGCATATATTTTATATTATATTATACATTTATGTCTTTCACGTTAATTTAATACCTCTTGTAAAACCTAATTTCACTAAAAATTGAATTTAAAAAAAAAATATTCTTAAACGTTCCTTATTAAACAATTTAAATAGTTTTTCATAAATTTTAACGCTACCCAAGAAAACAAATGTAAGAAATATATATTAAGAACATAGTTAACCTCAAAAAGACTACAGCCAATCTTTGGAAACTACAGTTAGCAATAACTTTTGAGATGAGGTTATAAACTAAAATTCGATAGAAAGGTAGAAATAAAACTCCAGCCAACCAAATGAATTTTAGAATATAAAATTCCTAAGAGCTGGTTGAAAAAATGGGTTGAGTGGTTAAAAACTTACGAAACTATTAGAAAAAACTTATTCTCAGTCTGGTATAAAATTAAATTCTCCATTTAGGCAAAATAACATACTAAATAACTATAAAAGTCAGAAAATTTTAAAGTTTAAAATGGGATTTCAGGAAATAAAGGGGAGTTTTAAACAAATATATGGTAGATAATCTAAATGTGGCATTCTGGAATAAGTAAGGCTTCTGATAACCAGATAAGTCTTAAATTTGAAATTTTGGGGTGGGAGTTAGAGAAATGTAGAGGGGGAGGCTAAAATTTTCAAAAACTGTGGATAAATTAATTTTCTGTGTAGTAATAAACTTAAATTCATCAAGCGGATATAGGGCTCAAACAAATTAACAACAAAGTCTGAACATTTTAAATTTCAAAATTAAATTATTGGAAATAGATAAGAGGGTTGAGAGGGTTTACAATTATCAGGTGTAAAATTAAATTTGTCGTGAATTTAGAGGGATTACTTCAAATAACCACAAATGCATTTTAAAGGTTATATCTAAGGAGGCTGATGATATAGGGGGTTTCAAATTTTTACAACTAAGAGTCTAAACTCCTCCTCAAAGTGTTTGACGATTGACACTAGTCATGTGGGTATAAGGACTATATCAAACAGTATCAAAATATGAATTCATGAATTTCAAAATGAAGAAGCGGAAAATAGAGAGAGATATTCCCCTAAAAATGGTTCCATGGCTATTTAAATACAATTCTTGTAGAACTAGGGACATGAAATATCACCATGTAATTTAATAGACCTTCCCTGGATAACTGAATGACGTCTGAATAAATGGAATTTCAAAATTGAAGCCCATGCAATGGAAGCGCTTAAAATGTATACAACCAATATAGAACATTCTTTTCGATGTGGTTTGTTTGAAATTTGTTAGGCAGGTAAAATACTATATAAGATAACCAAATAAGTCTTAAAATTTCAAATTGAAACTGTGGGAGCTAAGGAGGGTGATGGGGGGTTTGTAAATGAAAGTAAATTAACATATTTCCAAAAGAAAATCTACTATTATTCATGAAAGGAAATTTAAATTTGCCAAATTGATAAAAGGACCATCCCACATAACCATTAAAGTTGGAATGTTTGGAATTCGAAAATTTACCGCTGGGAAATGGGAGGAGCCCCTAAAATTTCATAAACTACAAAAATACGATATGGTGGAACACTAACTTTTTAAAGACAGAGGAAAAAAGTTTAAAGTACTAAAGGCTATGTAACGTTATTTGCCATGCTACCATGTATTTCCCTATATTTTTCCAATCTTTGTAAATAGTTTCCAATTTATTTTCGTTTGAAACACACTGTGTTGTCGGCGTGAAAAATATTACTATTTACATCCATTCAAAAAATAAAAGGACGGAGGGAAGAATGTCTAACACTGTTTTAAATAATTTAAATAATTAATTTTGACCTAATGAAGAACACTTACCTTTTATTAAACATATTATTTTCCTTCCAAGAAGTTTGTGGACTTTTATTTATTTATTTTCAATGTCGGCCATGATTTATTCCAACGCATGCACAGATATGGCAAACAAGTGAGTGGTGGGTCTCGCGTTTGTAAAAAGAAAAGAAGTTGTAAATACCTCCAAACTAGCGCGCGTTTCAATTTTGACAGATTAAAATAAACATTTAATTCTTTTAGGAAAAATTGACATATATTTCAATCGTTATATTAAATTTGCATTTTTATTTTATATTCATCTCTAGTCCATAGCCAACATTTTATCTTTTGGTTTTAATCTATTAGTTCTCTCTTTGGACTTGGAAGAATATAGAACGTTTTTAAATTTGATTCTTGCAACACTTTTTTAAGAAGATTGGTGTCTTCTATTTCGGCGTTCTTAAATTATGGAACTAGATTTGTGTGGTGCCTTGAAAAATTTATTTTAAAAGTGGAAACCCGTCTCTAAAGTTTGATATTAATATATCAATGGAAAACAGAGTGTACAAGGAAGAACTAGAACCTATTAATATTCTAAAACTGTGGATCATTTGTAATTAAGAAGAGGAAACATATTTCTTACATTTTTGCTGCTTCAATACAGCATAGTTCCGTGGTGAGATCCAGTCAAATCTTCATCTATAAATATAAATATTTTCTTATCTTTTTTCATCAAGAATCCAGGAATAATATAAAACTTTCAGAAAAAAAACTAAATTAATTCAGACTCTTTATTAAATCCAATATTTTATTTTATGTAAAAATATTAATGCCATTGATTTTTTTTTTACAATACTAAATATTTATCTTTGTTGTTTTACTCACAACTCCAGAATACAATATGTTTAATTTTTTTATTTTGTCATGTTAGAATTGTATTTACTGGAAATCTATAGGTAGGGGTGACCTGGTGGTCTAGGGCTAAAGTGTCAGACTACTTTGCTGAGAGTCCGGGGCTCAATCCTCGGTACCGGCACAGATTTATCTGATTTCCAAACCCTTCATTCACCTCTGACAAGACGTGTATTAATCACAGCTTGTGAATGTGAGGAATGCCAGGCCTCCACCGTGGTTCGGATTCCACGTTAAANTGTGAGGAATGCCAGGCCTCCACCGTGGTTCGGATTCCACGTTAAACTGTAGGTCCTCCATTTCATCTCACAATCACCCTACCATTACACATTAGCGTAAGTGCGTATAACTCGAACGGGTAGTAAGACGCGGTGCTAATAATAATAATAGTAATAATAATAATAATAATAAATAATAATAAATAATAATAATAATAATAATCTATAGGTAGGATTGGGATGTGGTAAAAAGGAAATAATAATAATAATAATAATAATAATAATAATAATAATAATAATAATAATAATAATAGCACACATAAATCTCAATAATGTTTTTTTTATTGTAATTAAAAATTAGTACATTTAATTCAAATGATTCATTCTATTTCCATTGTTCATGTTTTATTTTAAGTATTCTTTCAACTCTTGTAGGGACTTACAGCACACCATTGTTGTAGGTAAAGTAACATTGACATTGTAATATCCAGATAAACGTTCCCAAGCACACCCAGTGGTCTCGAGTATTAAGAGTCTTCGTGCCTTTCTCAAAGTTAGTTAAGCTAAAGTTTATTTGTATTTTATTTTTTTATTATTCTTTCTCCTAGTTCGTAGGAGGGGCGCCCAATACATAAATTTATTCATCTCAACGTTACCTTTTGTTAAATAGACTTTAGATTTTTATTAGAACTATCTTAAAATGGATACATTAGATTTGAAAAGGCATAGCTCTAGTCGCATATCTAGGGAGACAACACAATTAAAATAAACCAATTCAGACGACATAACTTGGTGACCATTATTCTCTTTGGAAAATCAATTTAATATGTTTCTGTAACATAGATTATTATTTAATTTATGCTCTTTGGTGAAATGTGATTCTCTTTTTTCAAACATGTTTCTATGATCGTGCTTTGGTAAATTTTGCGTTGTCATTGGGGTACGACGGCCGCCCTGTGATTGCGCACGTTTGTGCACTCATATTGAAAGACTATGTAATATTAACTTTCTAATATTTTTTATTTGTTAATTGCCATCATATATTTGTGATTGTCATGGTTAAATCAGAATTGTACACGAAGTAACTCTCAAAATTATGACAGTTGGATGTTCACCTATAAAACAATAATGCTATAGTTAAATACGTCAAAGCTTGATCTAGTACCTTATGAAAACAAAGTGACCAGAATATTATGAAATATGTCAATGTCCATATTGGTTTGACACATATTTTAATCAAAATTCCTTAAAACCTTATTTCTTTATTACTATTGTATTTATATTTTAATGATAATGATCATAATTTTAGTTTCAAGCCTGTCCAAAATAGAAAAACAGAAGTTTTTTCTTTAAATTTTTGTAGATAATTTATAAACAAAACACTTAATAACTATAGCTGTGATTAAAACAATATTTGGGAATAGTTAGGAGTATGTTTTCATATACTTTGTATTGTCAACCATTTAATTCACTTTAATTAATTCTATATTATTGTGATTTTTTTTTTTTTTAGAAAATCATCAAATATTAGTTGCATGAAAATATTATTCTATTATAGTAAAATAATCTTATACTAAAGAGTTTTCAGTGTAAAAATAATAATATTTATTTCTATTCGCCATTACTAAAATTAGGAGATATTTAATTTTTCATACAAACACGAGAAGGTGTTGGAAGAGAGTCACTGGACAAAACTTTATGATGTTATTGTTGTTTAATCCTAAAAGGGTGTTTAGAGAGGTAAGTTTAATTTTCAGATTTGATTTTACTTTAAACTGATTTAAACAGATTTGTTAACTCACGTTGCACTTCAGTATAAAATAATGTTGAATATAATCATTCTAGTGTTTAAATTAAGGAGATATTGTCGATACGAAATATATACTTAGGAAACTCTTTTCATTGAATTTTCTATGAATTTAATTTTTTTAATTTATTAATTATCATACCACTTGTATATTTTATTTGTATTTATTTGACAACAAAATGTAAAAAGTAAAGGAACCTTTACAACATTAGTATTTGATTTTAATTACTGATATATTTTGTAAATTAGTAATGAGGAAGGTACAATTTTGCGAAATGTGCCCTATTTGCGTAAAAGGATACTTATAAATATTTTAAGAAAAAACATTCTCGGGATTCCAACACCGATATCCCAGTTATTTGCAGTCCAGTCTAAAAAGTGAATCCTAAAGAATTGTGACCACAGAAGTTGGTCACAAAATATTTAATAATACACGTTTGTGAAGTTGACCACCACCTCCAACTTTAAAAAATTCAATGTTTATGATTGAAATAGTTTATTCTTCGTTTGTTCCAATTTGATTGGCCCACAAATTATTTGTTTACATTGGGGGGCTAACTACATAGTAGCCCTCCCACTTTGAAAAATTTATATTTTTATGGCTACGATCGTTTGTTCCCCTTTGGCTCGCAAAAAATGTTTGTTTGTTCCACATATGTTCTTGGACAAATGAGACTTGGCTTATAAAATTTTGCTTAATCGTGAGGGGCCAACTTCACGGTAGTCCCCCAATTTTGAAAATTAATGTTTTCATAATCACATCTTCTTCGTTTATTCCGGATTGTTCCCTTTTATGTTTAAATTATGTTATTAGTTTGTTTGAATGTTTCTTAACATGTTTATCTTTATTTTGTTCTGAATTTCTTGAAAAATTATGTGCTTGTTTCATGTTGATAGTTTTAAAGTTAATACATTTGTATCACTATGCCAAGCTCCCTTTCCCCACCTCAACTTGATAAAATATAACAAAATTTGTATTTTTGATATTATAACTTTTTTAGTTTGTTAGTTCTTAGATATCTAAATAAACCAGTGTCACTAGAGATAATGGCTTTTTGTGGTTGTTACAAATAGGGTCGCACAGGGAGTCAAGTAAACAATGTAAAGCCAGGCCAACGTAAAGTATGGAAAATCTAATGTTGTCTGTATTTACATTACCATCAAGTTGTTACTACACATACAATTTTGTTTGTATTTACATTAGTATTTTAATGAACCACATTGTTTTACCAGTCTCAGAGACCGTAAGGTTTCTGGGACGTTTATTTGATTTTAAACGAACTTGGATCCCCCACATCAAAGACCTGAAAGCGAGGTGTATAAAAGCACTCAATCTGCTCAAATTGGTTATAGGGAAACCTTGATGCGCATGTATAGGGCCTTGATAAGATCTAAACTAGACTACGGTAGTTTTGTTTATGGATCAGCGAGACCCTCGGCGTTAAAGATGCTGGATAGTGTCCACCATGCTGGCATACGACTGGCTACTTGTGCTTTTCGTACTAGTCCAGTCGTCAGCATCTATGCCGACGCCAGTAAGCCCCCTCTCTCTTACCGGCGGTCTTATCTTCTGGCATCTTACGTGTCTAAACTACATTGCATGCCAAAGCATGTTGCCTACCACCATGTGTTTCATCCCCCTAACCGTGTCTTTGTATGAAACCAAATGGCGTAGTACAAGGCCGGTTGGGATCCGGATGCTATCGGTTTTCGACACGTGTGGGATAGTCCTGCCAAAGGTTATTCCCACAACCCCAGGTTGAGTCTCTCCCTGCAAGATACGTCTTCCTCAATGCTACTTTGATCTTGCCGAGTTCCCTAAAGCAACCACCCCATGCATTGTATATGGGAGAACCTTTAATGAGCTCCTCGCAACCCGCTTTCAGGGTTTTAAACGCATCTACACGGATGGCTCGAAATGTGGAGCCTCCGTGGGATCCGCCTTTGTTGTGGAAGGATATAATTTTAAATTTGGTTTACCTGGTGAATCCAGTGTTTTTACGGCGAAATTATAAGCCATTTTTAAATCTTTATATTTTGTTTATCGTCAGTGTCACCGTTCTGTTCTCATCTGCACGGATTCCATGAGTTCTCTGTTGGAGTAGCCCACTCTCTATTCCTGGAATCCCCTCGTGCAGATGATAAATGAGCAAATTTTAAAAATTGATTCATTAAGCACCCGGATCGCCTTTAGCTGGATTCCTGGTCACGCTGGTCTATCAGGAAATGAACTGGCAGACCAAGCAGCCAAGGAGGTGGTTCATCTCCCTTCTGAGGCGAGTACGGGTTTCATGTTTTTATACCTGAAGGGCTATGTTCGGTGTGGGGTCTTACGCACCTGGCACGAGCAATGGGCTTCAACCCCTGCCCAGAACAAGCTGCGTTCCATAAGGGATGGTGTGTCGCAGATGGCCCTCTTCTATACGAAAGTCTAGAAGAGAGGAGGTCATCGTGACAAGCCTCCGCATCGTATACACACATTGACCCATGGATTTTTATAAATAGGGGGTTCACCTTCAGTGTGTGATCGTTGCGATGCTCCCCTTAGTGTGTACCACATTTTGGTGGAGTGTTGCAAGTATGTCCCTATTCGCCTGGCTTGTGATTCAAAGGTGACCTTTGTTTTTTATTACTCGACAGTGCAGAAGGAGTTATTTGTTTACTCCATTTTATATGCCAGGTGAATCTTTTTAGTGCCATTTGAGTCACTTTCGTAAAGTGACTCATCTGGGTTTTTATCTCATATTGAGATCTTTTAACATTTTAGTATATTTTAATATGTTTGTTTTGTCGTTTTAACAACTTTAGTACACTCTATCATGTTTGTTTTGTCCTTTTAACGCATTATTATTTTAACATGTTCTGTCATTTTAACGTGCTATGTTTGTTTTGTCTTTTTATTGGAGTGATACACCTGTGGTTTTTTTAGCAGGTGTATCAATCAATTTGTACTAAGAGCCTATTAGAGCACTCCTATGGAGTGTCTTAGATGGGTAATTTATCATATTGTTAAATATTATTTTATATTTATATCATTTTTTTTCGTATATTGTGTATTCATCTGTATATTCTGCAGGTGAATTATTATGTTTCTCCCGTATGGGGATTTTACTATGTTTTTAATATCGTTCAAGGCCCTAATGACCTCAATGTGTCGATGGGTCTTTAAACCCTAATAATATTAATAATAATTATTATTATATTTTATAATGAATTTTATAGTTAATTTTTAAAATATTGTTAATTAGTATGTCCGTGTGTGTTTGTCTGTATGCTGATTTTTGTAGGACTAACAATATCTGGTAGTACTAAAGCTACTTAAACCATTTTATTATATCCATACATCAAGTCATGCTATCTGCACCTGTTAATGTTCATATATATTATTAATAACTACAAAATAACACAAACAATATAGTAAAATGTTATCAGTATTGGCTTCCAAAGAAATACGTTTGGATTTTATATACTGCTCTTCAAACCAAAATCATAGTATATAGATCATATACATTTTAAATTTAGTCCCAAACGTAAAAATTGTGTGAATAAATAAAAAAAAATTTACTTTTTTGACTGCCTAGTAATGTTCGTGCCAGTGGGCTCAATGTAAAAAGGCTTCTGTCTCATCTTGTGTGGTTTTCTGGCTATGGCGAGGTCAGGGTTTATATACTAGTTAATTATATACTGAGGTGTAAATTTCAAAAATATTTTTTCAAAGTTTATCCATGCATAAGAGACTACATTTCATCCCAATTATACGAGTGATATCCCTCCACAACAAGTGTTTATGGCTAGCAAGACGTGGTGTATATAAAACAAATAATATTATAAAAATATTCAAAATACTGTGCTAGGAATTAAATAATTAATAAAATTAGAACTTTCTAAGTATCTTTGTAACAACTTTATAAAATAAAAATCTTATTTTGGGACCACTTTCTGTATTGTCTTCCTACCCTTATTGTGTGTCATTCTAATATATTTTTAGATTTGCCCGTATCAGTGGTTGCATAGTCTGAGGTGTCAATCTTGAAATATATTGGTTCCCTGGTGACGGATATATAGATGATGAAATTCCGTTCAGATGTACTGATGGTGTTTTTACCTCCTAAATGATTCCACGCTATAAATTCACTAAAATAAGGGTACAAATATGCTTAAGTCCAATTCCTAAGTCTTTACTACATTAATTCTAATCTTCGGATATCACTAACCAGTAGTAAAGCTGAGTTCACACAATAAAATTGTTTGACTTAAGTAAATAAGTAAGTTTGACTCAGTATGCGAAAATTTGGCGTTCATTAGTCCTGCTTAAACACAATATTTAATTCTACGTTACGTTATTTTCAAAATATATTTCACGTCAAAATAAAATCGAAATATTCTTCCAGGGCTCTATTTCTTTAACAACACTATATTTCAAGTTTTACTAAGATATACAATATTTATTATTAGATATAAATAATTTTTAATTAATAGGCATTTTTAATAAATAAGGTAAAATTCAATTTTTTAGAATCAGGGAGTAAATATGAGCTATACTTAAAATTAAATAAAAGATGGTAAAAAATTAGATTTAAAAAAAGTCGAGTCATTTAAGTGAAATGTATGTTCATAAACAGAAGTTAGTACAAGCCTATATTCTACAATTTTTAAAAAATATATACAAATATAATTTTAATGTGAAATTTTTAAAAAAAATATCACATTTTATAATCAAATTGCTATAGTAAATAAACACTCATATATTTTACTGCCTTATTGTTACTACTTATTTTTTATCTAATTGTCTTCTCTGCTTCAACTTCACATTTTCATTAACTCTGCATTAGTGAAGGGAAATATCTTTTTCTACTTGAAGCCATTGATTCCAATTCCCCAGTTTTGACTTTAAATAAGATTTTTGTAACAGGTTCATTATATCATAAGGAGTGATTTCTTTACTATTATTACAAAGCTACGTCCTTACTTCCTCACTGTGAAAGCCTTTAGAAGGCCCATGAATATCTAGTCACAGGGCTGAAACCGGTGGGTTGAGTGAGGAGGCAGCACGATAATGGTAACGTGATTGGCTTGGGTCATATTGATTACATTTAGATTACAAGTTTGGCTATAGTGTCCATAATATATTATTCAAACAGATGATTCCTGAGTTGGTTTGGCGTGTTCAACAAAATGAGCTAACCACTCAGGGCAAAAGATGGGTTTTTTACCGATCAAGATGGATCCAATAAGGCTTGGAGGACAACATCACATCAGTGGATAGGACGTGTTGGTTCTGGGGAAGATTATCATTGGATAGACGAGGTAACCACTGTAACTCATCACTGCAATGATTGATATTGTATATATGGACGTGTGTGAGATACAGTATATAAAATATATGTTTTTATCATGGAATACCTTGATTAGATAGCAGAGTATCTTGGGTGATGATATCCCTTATTATCTTTTTATAATTTTAACCTCGTATGTGAGGCTTCCGTAGTGTCGTGGTTAATATTATATTACAGTATTGCGTGTAATATTGTCGTTTATATTTTTAATAAATCTTAGGTTCATTAATAAAATTCTTTCTTTTTTACAATCAAACCATTATTAGTATTTATTGCCAAGAAACATGATGTATTTCAATATATTATAATAGTGGTATCCTAGATACACATTATTTTTGTGTTTTATTTTATCTAATAAAAATATTTATTTTTCATGCGTATGGTAAATAATTTAAATGAAACTATTTTGTGAGTACCACAATATTTTCATGTTAAATGTCGCTATTAAATTCTTCAACTTGTGTGTCCCGTCACCAGCCAGTAGGAGAGTCACCAAATCTTTTACAATACCATCGCCATTATTCTTTTAAAAAATCTATAACTTGTAAATATCAAATTATCCTTTTTAACACAAAATTAAAATTAATTGTTTTTCTTACTGAATCTATCTTTTTTTTAAATCTCTGAACAATTTAAAGCCAGAAAGAAGACGATAGAATATTGACCGCAGAAAATGTACTTCAAGTTCCTTCAAGTTTTATTTGTATGTATTGGTTGATTTAGAAACAAATTTATCATTGGGGACAAGAACTATGCAGTGATATAGAACAATTTAAGTTCGAATAACGTAAATATATTATGTGTATTTGCTACTAGATTTAACTAGAATTATTAATTGTAGCTCAGTACGTTTCACCCCTAGGTTACAGAAGGGATGCGCGTCATTATCTTCTCTATCTTAGAATCACGAATATTTCAGAAATTGTGAGATCTGCATAATTTTTGAATTATTCTCATATAACTAAAGAGATAACATTGAAATGGGTATTTTGACCTCAAGATTACGATGAATCCTTTGGTTTTATATGCCATCGAAACCTAAAAAGAATTTTCGATTCTGTCCGTCTTGTTTGTATCTTGGCCAGGACCCGACACCATTTTACCAAGGTTTGAAACTTTGTATCTAGGGTAGTTAAGAGGCTATCCATGGGAGTGTTTGGTTTCATCCATCCAAACCTAAAGTTATGGGTAGTTTATAAGAGATTATTTTCGAAATCAGCAATACGGATTTTGATTTCAATATGTATCCAGACACTTTTCAATATTACAAACAAAATGACGCAATTAATTCTACCGATAAAATTACTTGAAGGTTTGTTTACATAGACTTTTATCAACACTTCTGATAATAACTACGTACCTCTTTGAAATACGAAGCTATTTATCATTAAATTATTTTAAGACTATTACAAATAAAACAATTTTAAATCAATAGCTTGAAAGGTATAGGAAAAATATACTTTTAAACATAGGTGTGGGAAATGAAGAGATGATTGTTATGCTCTTTGTTAGAATGTGATGCATTATTATTATGATTCTGCAACAATGTATATTATTTAGTTTCAATAAGCTTACGTTTTTTTAGTAAATGTTTATATTTTTAGGTAAAAGGGCGAGAAAGTCTGTCCGGGGCACCGTGATTTTTTTCCCCATCAAATTAATAGAAAATATTTGTTTTAACCTAAAATTTCATTATTTGCTCCTATAACTTATAAAATGTTCAATAAATTTGCTATGATGTTTTTCCGTTAATGTGAGAGCTATTATTCATTTTACCCTAAAAGATTGAATTGTGAATTTAATACAATCTCTGAAATTTTAAATGGATTCAGCTTTTTTATTAACATATGTGATGACACTTCACACCCTCATATATTTGCACAGCACTATTTCCAATCAAAATAATTGAAAAACAAGATTGTGGCCATTTCTTAATATGAACCTTAAGATATTCCAGTTATCTAATTTTTTTCCATTAACTTATTTTCTTTTTATCAATTGTTTATAAAATTAAACACTCTGTTCCTTGAAAATCGAAGAATATTTTCTCTTCGCTGTAACTAAAGAACACAGCTTAATCAATTTAATATCTATGGATTAAAAAAAATTAAAATATATATAAATTCATATAGTAAATTAATTTTATTTCGTGCTGTTTATTTTGAATGTTGACTTTATTTAAATCTTTCTCAATATATTATAGTGTTAAATACTGTTATCGTTAAAAATATATGTCTATAAACTCATGTATTATATAATTCCTGTTCAAACATTTTTTTAATTTATTAAACATTCACGTTGATCACCGTGTAGAATCCTAAATGTAATGCACCAATATATTATACTTTTAAAATTTGATGGTAGATACTTACAGCCATAATATACTAAAGCTTAGTTGGTACATCCAACTATCATAGTTTTTCACTAAACATGTGCTAATTTATATTAAATCAGGGACTCCCTCTTGAAGATAACGATAGTTCTATTCTATTGACTACCTGGTACACATTCAACCAAACTAAACAAAAGCTAGCACATGACTATAGTCACTCATTGTACTAGATGGAAGAAACGTTAGAACATTTCTCAACAGGTACTTCCGGTCTCCAGTCAGTCAACAAAGTGGTTCATTACCTCGGAAAATGGAAATACACTAGTAATATGAACAATATGTCAAACCATTTAATTTGATATAGCTACGTCCGTAATTATAAGTAATCCACACTTAAGAAAATATTACTTATAAACTATAATTCTAAATTGTACTTGTTGTTTAATTTGAAAAGTAGCGACTGATTAAAGAATGGTACAAAAATTGTTATAAATAGCCCTATTACAGTCATTAATGTAAAAGACTACTACCTTTCTGTGTGAACGGGATGTACAATAGATAGATGTTGAGTAAGATAATAACCATGATCTGGAAAATACAATAGAAATAGTTCAGTCACTGAATGCATTGTTTCTCAACATATAAGCCTCCCTACAGAATAATAAGTTATTGTCCTTTAAGAATGTTCAATATTCAACCTGTCCCAATAGAAAGATGAAGTTAAATTCAATTCCCCATTAATTAAATTAATCAAATAGGCCTGTTTCTAAATTAAAGTTAGCTTAGCCGCTATAGTTTGGTTTTATTAAAAATAGCAGAATACATTATATAATAAAAGTTAAGTTCAATATTTGATTTTACATTGTGCTTTCCTAATTTTTTTTACTTAATTCAACTTAACTGTTGGGATCTACTTGATAGACATTATATTTTAATACCTCCTTACATTCAATTTATAAAGTTCGGAGGAATTTCACTAATATAGTCCAAACAATCAACACAAAAAATAAATGTTGACTACAGAGATTTACACAATTTGATTGTATTTTTAATGTCTGGTAAAATACCTTCTGAAGGAAAGTTCAGATAGGAAGCTGGCCCATTGGACTTTTAGTGTCTGGTGGTAAAATACCTTCTGAAGACTTAGAAAAGGTAAACCGAATGTTGACCCATTGGACTCTTAGTGTCTGGTGTAAATATTCCGTATGAAGACCTAGAAAGGTTAAACAGAAAGCCACCATTGGTGTAAATTGAAACAAAGCGAAAAAGGTAGGGATGTAATGACCGGTAAAACTGCCCAACGAGGTATAAAGTAGGTCTGGGCCAAGTAAACCAGCAATCTTGTTTAAAATGCAAAATAACATGGGTGAAAAATGTACAATCTATTTTAAGATAAAAGGCAGTCGGTAAATAGTAGTATCAGTCGGTGACCAATTTAGTAAAATTCTCATATTGTGTTATGTAATTAGATATCAAAATAAAGGTGATACGATAATAATAATATATAACAAATTTTTTGGCCGCCAGGTCTAACGCGCTACTCTCGCTGTGAATTAGACTGCTGATGACGGGAAGACCAAGGTTCGATTCTCGTTCGGGTGTATTAATGTAAGTTAGGCGGATATCTTTTGATTGGCTTAGAGCTCGTCACGTGACCACGTTTATGTTCTGTCTAGTTTTTCGATGAACGTGTTAATCCACAGCTTCTTACTGTAAGCTCTTCAGCACATGCACTGTCATATATACATATGCACTGATTTGAAATGGTTGGTTCTGAGATTTAATTGGTGTTGAGTACCGAAGATCACAGGCAAGGCCGACAGATTAGAGATGTTTGAGAAACCGACCATTATTACAGTCACTGAAGCTACTTTAATATAAATTAGACTACCATTGAAGTACCCGGCTTTGCCCGGGAGATAACATTTATGGTAAAAAGGATTAGATGGTTAAAATAAGAATAAAGTTCAAATAATACCAAAAAAAGGGTGAAAATAAATATGATTAAATTTTAAAAAATTTGATAATAAAGTAAATAAATCAAAATTGTAAATATTTTAGAACGTGAATAAAATAAAACTAATATAAATTAAAATGTGTATAAAGGCTAAAACAATTAACACGGTTAAAAAAGGTACCCGGCCTTAATCACTAGAAATTTTTACGATAATCAAGTCTCAT
This sequence comes from Timema genevievae, assembly GCA_902155825.1. Taxonomy (NCBI): domain Eukaryota; kingdom Metazoa; phylum Arthropoda; class Insecta; order Phasmatodea; family Timematidae; genus Timema; species Timema genevievae. Next base: position 112 of record CABFWO010008934.1, on the reverse strand, counting down.
AGATTATGTTGGGAAGAAAATATATCGTGAAGGAGAGAATCTATAACTATGTTCAGAATACTGACGGGCAAACCAAATGGGTAGAGACCATTGGGAAGATTTAGTCGGCTGG
>CABFWO010008932.1:0-14802 GCA_902155825.1 Timema genevievae | reverse complement strand
TCCATGCACCCATAACCAAGTCTGTCAATGGCGATCTGTTTATTTTCTGGGAGCTCGGGACAAAACAACTGTTTTGCGGTGTTCTTAAGGACTCCTAATGACGTGGTCACGATGACATAATCGCACGGGTATTCCTCGCCGTTGAAACAATGCACCTTTGCGCGGGGACCTGAGGTTTCCTCCGCGTCCCACATGATGGACTTTACCGGGGTGCAGTACTTGACACAACACTCAGGTAGATTGCGGAGGAGTGGTGCCAGAATTCCGGCGAGGCCTAAAGGGACTCTAACGTTCCCTCCAGGGATGCCGATAAAGCTTCCGTAGTAATCGGCAGAGACAAGGGAGATGTCGTCATCTTGCCGTGCTCTTATAGAGTTGGCTAATCCGTTCATTACTCTTGACGCATCTTCCCGGTGGAAATCGGGGAACCGGGAAAGCTCCTGGTCCATCTGGTTGGCGAGGAACTCTGCCAGTGACATGTGCTGCCTCACATTATAGTCGGACGCAAACAGATTGATGGCTAAGTTCTAGATGAGGTGGAATACCTTGGTGGCGGCTATCGAGACCGCGAAGCTCACCTCTCGACCGTCCGTGGTGTAGAAGTATCCGGCGCTACTGTCGTAAAAGCCGAGAGGGTGGCGCAGCAGACCCTCCTGAGCAGCAAGGGTGAACACAGGGTTAGATGCTCAAAACCTTAAGGTTGCCACAAAACTTAAGGGCGTTAGTGGACACATTTCAAGAAAACTTGGGTACACTAAATGTGTTAAAGTTTCCAGTTTGTGAGTGGAGTTTTATCTTACTAAACTTGACACTGAACAAGTTAGATAGAGACACGACTGATGTTTGAACTTGCGCAAATGGCTACCAAACTACCAAGTTTGATCAACTTTTAGAATTTCTTGAAAATCAATGCAAAGCACTGTCATCTGCAAATCAAGGTATATCACTGCCAACTAGCGCGAGAACTAGACATATAGCAACCAACAGGAGGATGGAAGGAAAACTATTTATACGTGTCCAGTGTTCACGAGCAAGACACCGATACAATGCCGGGATTAGGTAAAGTCAAATAATTTGTGCATTAATTGTTTAAAGGGGTCGCACCAAGTAAAGGAGTGTTCCTCAAAGTTCAAGTGTCCACACTTTAATCAAAATCATCACACATTGTTACACATAGTGTCAAATAATCAAGGCACTAACACTTGCGGTCAAGGATCGTTTAGCTCATACCAACGTTTTACCAGCTCTCTCACTGATCACACCCAGTAGGTATATGGAAGGTGATGCTACCCATCAGGCTCATTCACCAGGCTATGAAGGCACTGTTACACGGGGTGAACACATCAACTCACTTACCACCAGTTCTGTGAGCCTTACTACAGTCTTGTTGGGAACCGCTGTAGTACAGGTTAAGGATGGGCACGGTGCTATCAGAAGGTTAGAGTGTTGATAGATTGTGCGTCACAATCATCATTTATTACTGAAGACTGTGCTCACCAGCTGTGCCTGACACGTCGCAATTTGAAAATTCCGATTAGAGGGATCTCTAAGTCGACTCTGCAAACCAACAAGGGGGTTGTGATATGTGAGGTGAAACCGTGTGATGTTTATGGTCCTCACTTTATCACCGAGACTATCATTCTAAGTAAGATCACATCGGGAATGCCATAAACCATGCTTACTAAAGATATGGTTCAGGAGTTTGCTCATCTTCAGCTGGCTGACCCTCATTTTCATGTACCAGGGCCGATTAATATTCTCTTAAGTGCAGATCTATAACATGAGATCTTTGATGGTGGGCGGTATTCAACTTCATCTAATTTTTTCTCAGGATTGCATAGCATTATTGGCTGGATCATAATTGGTCGAATAGGACCTCAACCACTTATAGCTTCTAGTGTCTCAGCTTTTTTTGTTGCTACTGAACCATCGCTTGACACTGTTTTGTGACGCTTCTGGGAAGTGTAAGAATAACCCTTTACTAAACACATTGACCCTAATGAAGATATGTGTGAGGCACACTATGTGACAACACACACTCGTGACAATGATGGTAGATACATTGTTCGGCTACCTTTCAATGATGTACAACCAGAGCTGGGAGAGTCACGTCAACAAGCAGTCAAGAGACCCACTCAGCTGGAACGTCGCCTAGCTCGTTACCCACAACTGAAGGAACAGTATGTGACCTTTCTAAAGAAATGTGAAGAACTCGTTCACATGCAGCGCATTGAACCATCAATGATCCAGTACATTAAATACTATATTCCACATCATTGCGTATCCAAGGAATCTATTTCAACACCAAACTGAGAGTTGTATTTGACGCTTCTGCAGCAACATCATCGGGTCAGTCACTGAATGATACATTATTGAAGGGTCCCAAACTGCAAAGGGAAATTGTGAAAATTGATATGAATTTTCGATTTCATCCCATTGTGCTCACCACTGATATATGCAAGATGTATCGACAAAAACTTGTCCCTCGGGATGACTGACATTACCAGTTAGTACTGTGGCTAGAATCCCCTGATCAACAGATTCAAGAATATCAATTGAAGACTGTGACTTAAGGTGTATCTTCAGCTCCGTACTTAGCGATGCGATACCTGGGTCAACTCGCTTCTGATGAAAAACTTGGTTACCCTCGTGCTGCCCAGGTCCTTTGTAAGGACATTTTTGTTGCTGACATAGTCACTGGTGCTAATTCAGTGGAATCTGCTCTCAGTTTGCAAACCGAGTTAATTGAATTGCTAAGCCTAGGAGGCTTCCAACTTAGGAAATGGTCTAGCAACCACCCTGAAGTATTAAAGGGGATACCAAATGTACACCGGGAAGTTCCCCTCATGTTTGAAAAGGATGGAGATCAAATAATTAAGATATTAGGACTGGAATGGGACCCCACATCAGATTCATTCTTTTATCATGTACAACCCTCTGAGGTTACAGTAACGAAGAGGGCAGTTCTCTCAAATATTGCTAGGATATTTGATCCTGTGGGGTGGTTATTTCCAGTGGTGTTCTGGGCTAAGGCGTTCATGCAGACTTTGTGGACCCTAAGACTTGATTGGGATGAACCACTTCCACCAGAGCTCGGACAANGGGTGGCAAAGGTTTTGTTCAAACTTTCATGTTCTTACACATGTCAAGATCAACAGATTCCTACCAACCAGTGATGCTATTAATTGCCAGCTTCATGGATTTTGTGATGCATCTATTAAAGGATATGCAGCAGTAGTCTATATTCAAACTACCACTGGTAATGTAGAAATTCAAGTCAACAACCTTATTGCCAAGTCAAGAGTAGCTCCGGTTAAAAGTTTATCTCTTCCTAGGCTTGAGCTTTGTGGGGCTCACCTTCTAGCCACACTTATGGAGTGGGTGCAGCAGAACCTTAAACAACGATTACAGGTATCAACTGTGTATACTTGGTCAGATTCTACCATCGTTTTGGCATGGATTCAAACGTCCCCACATCTTTTGAAAACATTCGTTGCTAACAGAGTAGCCCAAATTCAAGCAGCAGTACCAGCACAACATTGGAGATATGTCCCATCTAATTCAAATCCGGCTGATTGTGCATCTAGAGGCTTACATCCTGAAGAGTTGACAAATCTACACATCTGGTGGACAAGAACAGAGTGGCTGAAACAACACATTAGTAGTTGGCCCAAGCTGCCTGAGGTGAGTTGCTAGGTAGAGTTACCTGAATTAAAGATTATAAGTGCTACCAGTCTAGTAGCAGAAGTGAATACTTGGTGGGCAGACCTGCTCAAACATTTCTCATCATGGGTAAATCTGCAACGAGTCATCGCATTTTTAGCACGGTTTATTCAGACCGCCAAAGTAAAGAATCAAGATCGTTGTAAAGGCCCATTCTTGTCCAAGGAGCTCAAGCACGTTATGTATCAAACAAGTTCAACAACAGGCGTTTGAGTCAGAACTTGAAGAAATAAAGAAGGGCCGGGAGTGTTCACCCCGCGTGAGGGGCCTAAAGCCGTTTCTCGACCAGGAGGTCCTATTGAGGGTAGGAGGTTGCTTGAGACATTCTTCATTGCGGTATGACACAAAATATCCTCTTCTGTTGCCTAAAAATAGTCATATCCCCGATATTATTGTTGATCACCACCATATATCTCATTTTCATGCTTGATTCGAACAACCCACTCACTCATTCAATGCCAGTACTGGATTATCTCAGCACGCACTCTTATAAAGACCCGGATCTTCAAGTGTATGAGATCTTTTCGATTTAAGGCACCTGCTCTCTAACCATTCATGGGGGACCTCCCAGAAATGCGTGTGCAGCAATCATGACTTTTTGTGCGAGTTGGAGTGGATTATTGTGGACCCTTCCAGATAAAATCATCTGAATTGAGGAATTATAAGGTGCTCAAGGCTTATTTATGTTTGTTTGTGTGATTGGCAACTAAGGCAGTACACCTTGAGGTTGTAACAGACTTAAGCACAAGGGCCTTTCTTGAAGCCGTTCTTCGGTTTATTTCCCATCGGGGTATGTGCTCAGACATTTATAGTGACTGTGGCTTAAACTTTTTAGGTGCCAAGCGCCATTTTTCAGAACTACAAAGACATCTAGACTCCCATACCGAAATCAAAGTGGTAACAGATAAACTTTAGGTCCAAAGCATAAATTGGCATTTCAAACCACCTACAGCTCCACATTTTGGTGGACTAAGGGAGGCTTGTATCAAGTCGGCAAAAACTAACCTAAAACGAGTGATGGGTGATCAGACACTTACCTTTGAAAGCCTCTCCACGCTCTTCATTCAAATTGAAGCAGAGCTAAATTCCAGGCCTCTCTGCTCTATCTGCGGATCCGAATGACCTTGATCCGTTGACACCAGGAAATTTCATTGAGGCTCATTCTATCACCAGACCACGTGAAGAGATCGTAACTGAGCTACCTACCAACAGGTTGAAACGCTGGCAGTTGATACAACAAGCCTATCAGCACTTTTGGCAAAGATGGTCAAGAGAATATATCCATACTCTCCAACAGCGACAAAAATGGACTACCAATTTGTAAGAAAGACAGTCTTGATAAAGGAAGAAAATATTCCCCCACTCAGGTGGCTGCTCGGAAGAGTAGAAGAGGTGTACCCTGGAGGGGATGGGATAACGAGAGTAGTAAGTGTCCACACCGAGCATGGGACCCTCAAACGACCGGTTGTAAAATTATGTCCACTTCCTAATCAATAGGAGGGATACATTCTCCTATAAATATTATTCTGTACATATCTTTTGTTGCTGGTTTGTTGTTCTCAAAAAACTTATTTTAGTTTTTGGTGGGCGGTATGTTTGTATATAGTTTTCTATTGTTTGACGAGTATTATTAATTCTATACTTCATGTTTAAGTCCTTTATGCTATATCTTTGGATAGTGCTCCATTTAACTAGGTTCTCTATGCCTCGAAATTGATTTTTTTTGTTGCTTTGTGATTTTGATTATTATTGTTGAGGGTTTAGACTGTTAGTTTGGTTTTCATATACTACCTTAACCTTCCCAACTCTTGGAGGCAACAAGAACATACCTGGACCATTGTAGGTCTATTGTTTTCCCGCCGAGCATCGCTGGCGCGTTTTTTTTTAGCTCTGCTGATTTAGTCGTGCCATGCACGTAGACTCGATCGAGACAGAAGTGAAAAAGGTTCCGTGAACCTTGACCCGGAGGTGGTCCAGTTTTTATTCGTGTGCATTACTGAATAGGACTGCGCCAAGACACTACCAGTCAGACCATATAAAGTTAAGGTGATTTGCCTCTATCCATTTCCATTCCAACATACAGTCCATTTGTCCGTGTCCGTAGCACTGATCCTCCAGAGGCTTCTTTTCGTTTTATTCATTGTAAATTACACTACACATCTTATATTGAAGGTATGTCCAACCATAAAAATGTTAGTGAATAAATTAGATTAAAAAATATTGGTGAAAAGTGGTGGCCGGAGGATATAAACCACCCCAAAGTTTAATTCTTCAATAAAATAACCATATATTGAAAGTGTGTCCATCCCAAAAAAAATTACTGAATAATACCATCTCCACAATTTTTAGATGAGTTGTGGCTAGGGGGACATAAGCCCCCCAACATTTAGATTTTCTCAGACAACACTTTTCTATGGAAAGTGTGTTCATCCCTAACAATTTTAGCGAAGAAATCTCATCTATATCTTTTTTAGAAGAGTAATTGTGCCTTGGGGGGCATACAAAATTGAAAAAAAACTCTCTCACTAAAAACATTTCAGAATTACGGTTTATCCATTTTATGAATACTGGTGAAGAAATTAACTCTCTATCCTCGATAGATTGTATGATACATAAATATCCATACGGAGAGGAGGCAAAAGCCCCCTTCTAAAAATTACGTTACGCGATATAAGATACAGAAATATTCATATGGAAATGGGGAAAAGCCCCCTTCTAAAAATTACATCGTGCGAGAATTTTAAAAGCCTGACCATTTATATGACCTTCCATTTGTCAGGTGAGAGCAATATCTCTTTTCCTTAATTTACATCCCCCCCTTTTCCTGGTCACAGAGCTACAGCTCGGGGATAAAAGAAGGGGTGTTCCCTGAAAAAATAAGCTCGTTAAATCTACACCCTCCCCTTCCCAAACCTCTCCCCCACACAAATAAAGTTCCCCGCTGTTTCTTATAATATTTCGCAAGTTACATACAGTTTATTTGATTGCTTGATTTTTAATTAAAAACAAAAACTAATAATACATTTTGGTATATGAAACATGTTGTAATGTACCAATATTTATTATTATGCATCTAATACATAACAGGTCGTTTTAATTACGGAAGTATTTAGCTTAAATGACGACTAATATTGCCTTAACATTATTTTGGAAGGCCTCTTTGATTTTGAATTGTCGCCAAAACTTGCCATACTTGGTTGGTATTTCTTAAAGTTGTGCAGTTTAATATTCGTATATTTTAAAATTTCATAAAAATTCATTATATAATTTATTTAGTTCTAAATGTATACGTAATTAACGTGTAAAATTCAGTTTTCTCTAGAAGAAAATCATTGTAGGCTCTGACATCATACCCCCACAATGGCATACTTCGAGTACTCATTATATCTAGGTTATTCTAGTTTTAGTTTTTCTTTTATTTTCTCTTGCCTTCTTGGATATTAGCACCGCCATAAGGGTTCAGCCAGACTGACAAGCGTCCAAGCAAGCGACTAGGTGGCCATACTGGCGAGCGAGCGAGCGCATGATTAGCAGATAGCTCTCGTTAGTTGTTGACGAGGAGGCTCCGAATTTTGGCTGAGTGAACCGAGGGTTTTTTAACATGTGATTTATTGTTGTGGTTTTCTCATCCTCTCTCCACGCTAATGGTGATTCTTATTTGTAAAGGCCTACTTTGGTAATATTGAAATATTTTAACATATCAGTTTTACATATTTATATGTATATATAGATATATATACTTTTTCATTTCATATGTATATATAACCAGTTCTATCTTTCAAGCGTGTGCACTCAGTCGCTCGCTCGCTAGCTCCAGTCTGGCCACCTCTCATTACAACCAATGTGTTCTATTTTATATTTTAGTCGCTCGCTCGCTCAATCTGGCCGCCCCCTAAGACGGAACGGCTAGCGAGTACTCATTAAGGAATGCAAAAACGAATCGAGATAACTATAAATTGTTTGATTAAGCTCAATTCTGTTAACATAATTGTTTAATTACGCAACAACATTTTAAAAGCGTGCCAAATATTCATGGCGTCACATTTTATAGACAATACAATACATTTTAATTATTAATATCCCTTCTCGACCTTGTTTTCGAGATACAAGGCCTTTATATGTAGGCCTATATTTTTAAGTTTCAACTCAAATCTATTTAGGGCTTATGTTATGATAATTCGGGTGAAAAGTGTAATTAAATAGAGTTGATAGGTTTAAATATGTACTTGAGGCATGTAGACCTCTAAATAGCTTTATATCTACTAGATGAAGCAATATATATTGTATATAATTTAATCTATAAAGTGAACAAAAAACTCAATGGTGTCAGTCCGCAATTGAGCCGTATCGACCAAGTGGCTGCCGTCTATTGGTGAAGATAGTGCCAAATTCTGCATATAGAGTGTGTCATGTGGTCAGCACAACAAATTCTTCGGCCGTTAATATCAGTTTTCTAGACCGGATCCCCTACTCAAAACTCTATTAGCCCCTCATTTGTTCTCACGAGGCTGAGTTGACTCCGTTCAGGTAAAGTTATAATTTAATATATCACAGTAATTTATCACTTTCAGGGTATTCCTTTTTACCATTTCTTCATTAAAATTGTTTGACTGACTTTTTTTATGCTTGAAAACCCTAAAACATTTTAGGAAAAGTTAATATTTAGTAAATTTATATATATATATATATATTGTATACATATAGTATGTATATATATATAATACCAATAGGCTATTTTAATGATACAAAAATGTAATTAGTTAATTCTTTATTTTATAAGAGCTAATACAGATTACTAAAAAAAATCAAGAGCTCTAGCATCCTCTCTTCGTTATTCGTCGAGGCAACCACTCACGCACCCATGCACTTCCAACACCATCTGAATTCGAAGCTCAAGTAAAAGTTTGAGGGGGGTATTTAAGGGGTTAAAGTTGCACCCATTCTTCAGGAACAAAGGGTAATAAGTGAGATTGAAAGACTGGATTGAGATTATGTGCCAAACAAACAAATCATGTCTCGCAACCCACAAAATGTTGAATATTATTAAGTCAAATTGAGTATATAGGGGACCTACATTTGTTAAAAAATGTTTTTGAGTTTATATTAAACTGAAATTTTAACAATCCGAGCCTTTTAATATAACGTACAATAACTTTATTGTTTTGTTCTAAAAAATGTTATACTTGTTTAAAATATATTCTTAACTTAATTTAAATAAATATTTTATGAAAATGGTTTGCATTAAAAATGAACATAAATTTAATAACTATTAATTAAAAATTAAAATTGAGGCCACGCTTCAGTTAGCAACAAAGTTCTCACATCTTCAAGGAAACAGCCTACCTTATTTTGTCACTTACTAAATTGCCTCAAGCTATCTTTGACTTGCCTAAACAAAGCCAGTAATAATATTAAAAAAAATATATTTGAGCTATTTTATAGCTAGAGAAAAGGTTCCTTTGTTATCATTCATTCTGGTTTTACACTTTGATATTGTGAGCCAAAAATGTTGTTAATAGAAATATTAAGAATCAAGTGGACCCACTTAAGTGGCCGAATGCTTTAAAGACGTCACTCTGATGTCAAACTCGCCTTCTGGTCGAGGAAAGACCGGGTTTAAAGTGATTGTCGGGCCCTCTAAGAATGGTTTTTCCTAAATTGTTTCCAACTCTCCTTCCACTCCAATGTGAATGTTAGATTACCTATAAAATGCTTCGTTCCTCATCTATACCGCATTAGAGTAATTTTCAGATCCCAGACGACCTAAAAAGTACCTATTAAATAACTTAAAATTAAAAAAAACTAAATTTATTAAAAATGACCTAAAAATTATGTAAACCAAGAAATGGGAACCTAAAAATCCAAACTGACCTATTAACAAACGCTTTACACCCAGGGAATCATGAAAATGATATTTATGCAGACACGAGCATTGTTTGGAATTAACCAAAATACAATATTTATGTGACATCCCATCAAAATTCATGCCCTGATAATTCTCATATATGCATATAACCTGGACAGGTTAATAAGACGCGGTGGTAAAAAAATAATCCAATGTTTTCTTAATGTTAGGTCTTAGTTTTGTCCAAGTTTGGACAGGGACAAACCGTTTGATCAATAGTTATGAATGATGACTTGCAAGGAAGTAAAAATTACATACATAAACACAAATTTTCTTACAAATAGAAGTATATAAGATCCAGAAAGGTTTTTATTTGTCACCGCATCTCACTATCAGTTTGGGCTATACGCACAGAGACTAATTATTCCAATGTGTTAGGGAGGAGGAAGATTGAATTTAGAGGAGGCGTACACCCATTCGCGTGGGAAAGAGAGTGGAGAACCATTTTGGAAAAAAATCTCAGTACAGTCAAAAGGGATTCAAATCCCAATCTCCCTGTTATAGTAAGTTTAATTTCTTGAGGGAGTGAAGCCTCTAGACCACGCGGCCACTAAGGCAGGTATAAGTGTAATTAAATGCGGGTAGTTAAACTGGTGTAAAAAATATTAAAAAATGTAATTTTATAGTGATTGTGTAATTATTTTAAAACATTGATCCAATAACGGGATACAGAAAGTTTGAAAGGGGGTGAGGGAAGAGGAAGCTGCGGAAAAGAATAAGTTACTGGGATCCCCCACCAAAACAGCCCCCAACCCAGGTCGTTAGTAGCAGACAACGTACAGGTACTTACTCGCAAATGTTCCTACGATTTACACCCGACGTTATATCCTGTCCATAATGTGTGTGTTGTGTTTGGTGTTGTTAAAAGTAGGGGGTGGGGGGATATGTGAGGTTTGTATTTATATTTGAATAATATCCGCCAGGAGCAGCACAAGCTGTGAGTGAATAGTTAGCTAGGGTTTGGTTGCTATTGCTAAAAAAAAGTGTGACGTTGAAAAAGAAGAAACGCGTCTGAATTTTTGTGGAAGATAAAAATATATGTACAAAGATTATCTTTTGATATTTGGATTCTTACGGAATAGTTTTAATGGTGCTCGGGATGCTGACCAAATGTGATTTGGAAGTTTGGAAAGGTGTGTACCTTTCTTTTACTCTGAATGGTTTTAGGATTACCTTCCATGTTTACACTATGATGCACTTTAAAGGATTGATTTATAGTTCAGAGATTTTCAAGGGGCCCGATTTATATTCAGACTTAGTACGCAAAACTGGCCCATTTCATTTTGGTCTGTGTATGTGCCTTCCTGATTTAGCATAGAGCTGCACTTAAGGTGAACAAAGTCTAACTATGGAACTAACCAATACATTCTGGTCTAGGTATGTGTCGTATTGTATTTAGTATAGCTAAAGTCTAACTATGGAACTAACCAATACATTCTGGTCTAGGTATGTGTCGTATTGTATTTAGTATCGAGACGCACTTGAGGCGTCCTAAGTCTGACTCTAAAACTGATCCAAATTTTGGTAATGGAGGAGCAACAAACGGAAGTTAGGTGCAGTGGGGGACCTTTGATTGGCCATTGACAGATTGAGCAGTGAAGGGGCCACGAGAGTATATTTCTACATAATGCAGAAAATACATAGTTTTTTATGAAAATTTTATTTTGGGCAGTGATAAATAGTTTTAAAAATACAAAATAAAAATTAATTGCATTGCGTTGGAAAGTAATAATTGCTGTACACTACATAATGATTATGAAAAATTAATAGGATTATTTTAATATTTTGTTGAATGTTTAAACCTTCCATAATTTTGCATTACTAACAATTTGTTCAGATTTGTTAGTATAAAGTTAATACAATCTTCATTTTCTATTTAACATACATCTACTGATAAAATAAGTCAGAGTATTATTTAATCTTGAATTTACAAATTTGTAAAATATATGCCATCAACATTCTTCTTATGGAACTTCCTAAGTATATTCTAACCCCCTTGATAGGCCACCGCAGACCACAATTTGAAAGCCACCGGTGTGATAATTCAAGATATGTCTGCTTGAAGCCTTTCGCGTTGTACTGAGTATATAAATATAATTTTAGTTCTGAACAAGATTGTTTGGGATTGTCATCCGTTGGGTGTTTGCCTGTCTGTCTTTCTATGAGATTCTTCAGCGGCTAAATGTTTAATGATACTGCCTATCCACCACAGAGAAAGTCAACCTTTTATGTTATATTAATTTATTTATTTTAATTCTATTTAGCTTTGCAATGAAACAAAAAATATATACAATTAAATAACCCTTGGCGGATTCAAAATTCTTGCACCCCTAGACAAAGTTCTAATATGCCCCCTCATTTTTTTGGGTAAAAGCTTTAGGAAGTTTCAGAGGAAAGAGGTGTTTGGGGGAGAGGGGACTGAAGTTAGTATTTGAGAAAAGATGTCTACGAAAGATAATCAGGTATGTACAGTACATGCCCTACAGTAGCTTGAGTTAACATCATTATGAAGAAGGGGAGACTGAAGTCAGTTACAAAGCGATTCCAAAGTACAGTTATTTAAAAATAAATATGGTAATTATGACTTTAACTTTAACTATTTCAATAATGTTAGTCAATAATTTCTAAACGTAATTATAAAAAATAAAATAAAAATAAAGATTATGTAATTCAAAATGTGCCGCCCCCTAAAGCAGCTGGCCTTAGGCCCGTGCCTAGTGGGCCTGTAGTGTAAATCTGCTTCTGTAAATAACTAATAACATTTTTGGGTAACACCAAACATGACTGCCCCTAGCATACCTTTGCGAAATCCCCAAGTTATATATTTTACATTCCCAACAGCGCCCTACCTCTTATTAAAAATCTTAATTTCTGTTTAATGGTATTAAAGTAGTTTGCACCGTTATAATAACTTTCAGTCAATATGTTCATACATGTACAATAATTTATGTGGAGAATATTTTATTGTTATTATTATTATTATTATTATTATTATTATTGTACAAATATTATAAACTAGTTCTTAGCGTATGAGTACTAAAATAATGTATGTTCATTATTATTAAGTGGGTTAAGTGTAAGAAAAGGCACTGGCCTTAACTTAAATCAAATAAAGAAGATATTATTATTATTATTATTATTATTATGAGTTATTGGGAAATACCTTAACAATTTGATACATGTAATAATTAATGGTAGAATCTGTGTTTTTAAACAAATTTTTAATAATTGATTTTTTCCCAACCTTAGTTCGATTTTCTTCTCCAACTAACTTGATCTTTATAAAGGTACAAAGAACAACTGTGCCAAGTTTGAATTAAATTGGTTGATGCATTCAAAAGTTATCGTGAGAAATATTCATCACAGAGAGACAAACAATCGGTGGAGTTAAAATAGAGAACTTGCTTCACTCGTTTGGTAAATCAAACCCCATGAATATGTTTTTATATGACTTTCACTGTGACAATATTTCCTGGATCGCTTGTACAGGGAGAATATTACACAGGCGTGCAAGTACAAATTTACTACTCCAATGCCCCCCCACCCCACCCCAAATCAACGTGGCCATGTGTGGCTGCACCGCTTGCACAACCCTAAGAGCGTACCTTACACTTAACACATTAATTTTATATTGAATTTGGGCAATCTTGATTTATGATGGTTTTGAAAACTGTCAACTAAATCGGGCCTTGGAATCATAAATAAAATAGTCAATAATAAATATGCCAAAAAATTGACCAAACACATTATATATATTAAAAATAAGAGTATCAATTTATTTGAAATTTAAGTCAACACCATACACGGGATGAAGAGTAAAATAAGTTGTTGATTTTATGGATGTGAAAGAGTCTAAGATACTCACGAGCAAACTTTTATGTTGAGAAGTGGTAGCGCTGAGGCCCTAAAAAGTAGAAAAGGGGAGTTCTAGGACTATGTAACCAAGATACAAACGCACACGCAAAATATTGTATACAGAGACATAAAAGAGTGTTTAATTGTGATAGAAAGGGCTAATATAAACATATTATTCTACAATTAACTGTCAACATTGATAAAATTTATTATTATTGTTGCTATTTTGTAGGTTTTGATATCTACCAAATGTGAAATTTTCGGATAACATGAATTGACTATGAATAAGTGAAAGTAGATCTAGTGGCTTTTCTAGGTTGTCAGATGAGGATTTAATATGAAATTTAGACTGTAATAATACTTTGTGATATAATTTGTGAATGTTTTTGTGATCAAGAAATATTACATGATATGCTTAATTTAACTGAATTAAAAAAAATATTTGAGCAAATAAATAGCACATAAGGAATATTTTGTATAAAATAATAGGGAAAATAGCTACTTTATACACATTCCAAACCACACAGCCTACTTATAAATTACATAAAGCTTTATGATTTTTGTTTTAATTTAACATCTTTTGGTTAATCTTATTCGGTGGTCGAATGGTATAGTGCTGTTATCCATCCCTTCGGTTTCGGGGGTAACTGGTTGATGTCACGCCGACGGTGACGTCGTGGTATGACACGTGTGGGTAGGGGTGAGAAAAAGGTCGGCGAGTGTGTTCCGGCAACGTTAGTCGCGGTGGAACGGAAGGAAGTTTGGGTTAATCGAGGGTGGTTTTTTATAAATTATTTCCAACTCTCCCTCCATTCAAATGCAGTTACACATCCTATACATGTAACCTTTCTCGTATCTAGAACATTAAAGCGTATTTAGTACATATTCTTATAATTTAAGAGGGTAGTAAGATGCCGTGACCGATAAATCAAATATTTTGGTTGATTTAAATATCTATATTTAAAAATTAATAAATAGACATAGAAGAATTTGAACAAATATATTTAATGTAGCACTTAATACAATAATTTACTTACTCAAATGTTATACATGCAATTTAACAAATCAACAATAAAAAAAAATTAGGGCCGAATATTTTTGTATACATAAAATGTTCACATTTACTGTTGAGGCACTACTTCTATTGAAATTTACAAATGTTGTGTTTTCTTATTGATACTTGTTGATTTATAATTTTATTATATTAAAACATAGAAGTGGTAGAAATGACAGAGCCCACTTTCAGCTTTAAAAATTTATAAATAAGCATAGAAGATTTTGAACAAATATATTTTATGTAGCACTTAATACAATAATTT
>CABFWO010008930.1:0-14803 GCA_902155825.1 Timema genevievae | reverse complement strand
ATCCCACGTTAAACTGTAGGTCCTCCATTTCATCTCACAATCACCCTATCATTACACATTAGCGTAAGTGCGTATAAACCGAACGGATAGTAAGACGCGGTGCTAATAAAAAAATTAGTAATAATAATAATAATAATAATAATAGCGTTCATGATATAAGGTCCAACTCAACTCCCGGCTATCGCAAGGTATGGGAGTAAAAGGGAAAAGAAAATACCAAGATACCAACTTTTCAGCCCAATCGGTAAAATAGTTTCGGCTCTAGCCCAAGGTACAGAGGACAGACTGACATCATTGTGAAAACCACATTTTATTTTTTGGTTTCACGGGGGGGTCATGAAGGTACCTTGTACCCCTATTTATTTTCCAAAGACTGTACCCACCGCCAATGAATCCCAGACTGTAGCCTCAGCGGGTTTGTTCCCGTGACTTCAATTACTGCACGTAGCGTGTTTAACAATAGAAGTCGAGAGCCGAGGAGACCTCACCAATAGACAGTAGTACCTCTACCCCTGAACCTACCCAAGAAACCCCTCATCCTCACCTCTCTATCCATCGCCCCGAGCTCCAATAGTTGGAGATGGGCCCCTGATTCTCAGATCTTTCAGCACCCAAGACAAGGAGTAAACCTATTGTGTAACCATGATTTAAGGTACATTTAGATCATCATAATCATCGTCCTAAACTGTTTCCAGCCTCTGTCGCCGGGCCAGTTTATTTAAATAACTCCATCTTCCTACTTAAATCATTTCCATTCTTCTCCTCTCGCTGCCACACTTTGGGTAATCTGCTAATCCCTGTGGTCTTTTCCGTTCATACTTCATTTACATCATTCTCCTTGACATATCTCCCTTTAAATCCTCATTACATGACCATACCATCTCAGCCTTGCTTCCTCTACTATCTCATGTACTCCAACATCCTCATTACATGCCCATACCGTCTCAGTCTTGCTTCCTCTACTATCTCATGTACTCCAACATCCTCATTACATGACCATATCATCTCAGTCTTGCTTCCTCTACTATCTCATGTACTCCAACATCCTCATTACATGCCCATACCATCCCAGTCTTGCTTCCTCATTCACTCTATACCCATCATCGAATAACACTCATTCTATTCCTACCAATGGATAGCCCTCACTTTATAACTACCGTCGTATGGCGACCAGACTGTACCTTCTTGTTTTATTGGAGTTCTTATTGTGGTCTCTAATCAGTGCAAAGTTCTCGTTAGAGATAAATGGAAGAAGGGATGTAGGAATTTCCTTTGTTATTATTAAAATTTTATTTCAAATTCAAATTGGTAACTTTTCTGGTATTTTATGATTTTTTTTTTCTAAATTGTCGACTCTCTAAATGCAAATTAAAATAGTAATCAGTACTTGTCTTTATGAAATATTAGGTTTGTAACATATCTTACCGGGAAATTAGCTCACTTATTTTTTTATTAAAATGAATATAGCTTACAAAATTACAAAAGTTCTTTATTAAAAATAAATAATAATAATTATACCCATGTATCTCTCTAAGAAAAGTTTATTTAAAACTTTAAAAGTATTAAATACCGTGAATTTTAGAATTAAAAAAGCTTGAAAGTAAAAATATTTCAGTGATAAATCCTAGTCAATCGGTAAACAAATAAAAAAAAAGTAGATCTTAAATTGTTTTTGTATGAGATAATTTAAAAATATTTTATTTAATAATTTTTAGTTTTATAGAAACTATTGAAAGGAAGAGTTTATTAAAATAATAGATAAATGGTCAGGTGCATCGCACATATTTTCTCCCTCTTTTATTTTAAAATAGACGTTTACTAAAAAAAACCATAAAAATTGTGAAAGTTGTTTTTAAATAGTCCATAATTCTATGGTCGACTTAAGAAGGCGTCAAGCACGTACCAAGCATCATGTGGTATAAAGCCTTAGTGCTATTAATAGGAGGAATCACTTAGGAAGGTCCAAGGTTCGAATCAAGGACGAGTGCACCAACCAGTACCCACCAGTGCGTCTGAAACAAACCGTTTCCAAGCGAGCAATGGGGGCCTATGCTTTCGTATTTGTTTGACCTCTTGTTTTAGATTTAATTAGAATCCAAACTAATCTAAAGTTTTTTATCCAACGATAAAGTTAAACAGAAATTACTTTGACAAGTTTCTGAGTAACGAAAAGGTTTTTTTATGTCTGTGGTGGTGGAAGGAAAAATACAAATATTTTAATTTGTGTAAAAATAACTCATGAAATTGGTACGAATTTTAATTTCAATGCTTTTAAATTAAAGATAATCCAGTTCAGTGACCAAACGGTTTGAGGCGTCACTCTCGTGTAGGACAGGCCTGCTAACGATGGGGAGATCGGGTTTTGAATAACCGGTCGGATCTACTAAAGGTGAATTTTCTTAAATGGTTTCCCATTATTCTTCCATCCAAACGCTGGTATATTACCTATAAAATGCTTCCCTCCTCCTCCCTACCCTATTAGAGTAATTATCATATATTCGTTTAACTTGAACAGAAAGAACGCCGTGGTGAAAAAAAAATGAATGGCTATTAAATATAATGTTATGTCTTTTTTAAAAAAAAAAGCGCGAACGATTAAAATATGACTTAATGAAAGTTTATATTTTATTGGAAGGTTTGGTAGATAATGTAGGTCACCACAGACTCAAACTAAATAAACTAAGTGAACAGGATGAATAGATAATTTTACTATTAAGAAAATGCACTACCATTTGCTCATATAAAGTATGGAATATCAAACACTGTGAAGGAGAAATTATTAGGGTAAAATTAAAGGTCATTGGGCCCCGAGTAGTTATTAGAATAATCTATTTTTTATTTTTATCAAACATTTTTTAAAATTTAAATCAGATTTAAAAAAAACTTGGTCATTTATTTAAAATATTTTCGTAATTTTTTTTTAATTCATGTATATCAAAAGTTGATACGTGATTGTTATTTACAGGATCTCTTCTGAATCAAATAGTTCATGGGTTCGATGCCCATGTCCCGTTCATTTAAACTGTACAATACGTGTGTATATAATATATGATTAAATGTCTTGTTCACTATCCGTTTGTGATGTACATATATGTATTAATTACACTTATACCATAGGGATGATAAATGTTGAATTTAGAGAAATTGTACTGGTATTTGCGTGGAGGGAGAGTGAGTCAACATTTTAGGAAAAAAATGACACCCTCAGTATAAATGGCCGGGATTTGAATCCAGACCTCCAGTTTACCGGTAAGCCAGACTAGATTAATTCAGTCTTAATTCCATGCACCTACCCCCAGGTACCTAACAAATTTTATTTTAATATATTACTGAATTTACAAGTGAGTAAAATAGGAAAGCCAATTAAATATTAGGCCTACACATAGAATATTACAAAAAATACCCCATCAAAACTAAAAAACCTTACAAAATATTTTCTAAACCACAAAATAAAAAAAATAATATTTTCCATCAAAGCTTTTATAGCGACGCCGACACTATTGAATAAACCCACATTAAACACTGCTTTATTTATTAAATACATAGAGCTACGTAATGTACCAATTAGAGCAGATATGTATGCATTAGTTGGCATCAGCTCATTTGAATATGTGTGTCAAGTTTCATAATTTGTATTATTACACAAAAACCTAACATTTTCGTTGGAATGATGCGCGATGGTAATTATTTCAGTCGTGTAAAACTTTTTTTTTAATTGGAATTACTTGAACTTCAAAGGGAATCCAATATTTAAACGCAAACAAAAAAATAAAGTAGTGATTATATACAACTATACATTTTAGGTCATAAAAAGTGCAACATTTGATATTTTCTTTTTAAGAATTATTTCCCAAACATAAAAATCATAATCATCATTAATTGTTTCCAGCTTGTGGGCGGGTAAGTTTAGTAAAAATCCTCCATCTTCCTCTATCCTCACACCATTCTTCCTCCTCTATTTGCTTCCATTCTTGTTCTCTAGTTTGCACACTCTCTATTATTTGATACTCCCGTTTCTTTCCTGGCCTCCCTTGCGGTCTTTTCCCTAGATACTTCATTTCCAACATTTTATTTGGTATATTCTCTTCTTCAATCCTCATTACATGCCCATACCATCTCTGTCTTGCTTCCTTTACAATATCATGTCCTCCAACATCCTCATTACATGATTATACCATCTCAGTCTTGCTTCCTCTACTATCTCATGAACTCCAACATCCTCATTACATGACTATACCATCTCAGCATTGCTTCCTCTACTATCTCATGTACTCCAACATCCTCATTACATGCCCATACCATCTCAGTCTTGCTTCCTATACTATCTCATGTACTCCAACATACTCATTACATGACTATACCATCTCAGCCTTGCTTCCTCTACTATCTCATGTACTCCAACATCCATATTACATGTCCATACCATCTCAGTATTGCTTCCTATACTATCATGTATTCCAACATCCTCATTACATGTCCATACCATCTCAGTCTTGCTTCCTCTACTATCTCATGTACTCCAACATCCTCATTACATGTCCATACCATCTCAGTCTTGCTTCCTCTACTATCTCATGTACTCCAACATCCTCATTACATTCCCATATTATCTCAGTATAGCTTCCTCTACAATATCATATACTCCAACATCCTCATTACATGACCATACCATCTCAGTCTTGCTTCCTCTACAATATCATATACTCCAACATCCTCATTACATGTCCATACCATCTCAGTCTTGCTTCCTCTACAATATCATATACTCCAACATCCTCATTACATGCCCATACCATCTCAGTCTTGCTTCCTCTACTATCTCATGTAATCCAACATCCTCATTACATGCCTATACCACCTCAGCCTTGCTTCCTCTATCATCTCATGTACTCCAACATCCTCATTACATGACCATACCAACTCAGTCTTGCTTCCTCTACTATCTCATGTACTCCCTGAACACCCAATCTTTCATACAAAATAATGAATTTTTTAATTATTATATTTGCGTGGAGAAAGAGTGGAAAGCCATTTAGTAAAAAAACTACCTGAGTACGCCCAAAAGGAATTCAAATCCTGAGCTCAACATCACAGAAATACTAAACTTGACACGACTAACGTCTTAGTCAATACCCCACCAGTGCGTGTAATTTATTTTTTTATTTTTTTATTTTTGACGATTTCCACTTTCGAGGTTTATATTTATATTTATCATCAAGCACTGTTAGTAATAATATCTAGCCTGCTTCAGTGGCCGAATGGTCTAAGCTGTCACTGGCGTGCTAATGATGGTGAGATCGGAGTTTGAAACCCATTCAGATGTACTGGTATACTTCCTAAAAACTTTGCCTTCCTAATACCTAACACATTAGCGTAATTAATGGATACATGTACAACTCTATCGGATAGTAAGAAGTGGTGAAAATTATAATAGTAATTTAAATTTAAATTTCCTTTATTATAGTGCTGGCCAACAGTCTTTAGATCTATGACAGGCCAGCACTGAAAAGTACTATAAAAGCACGTATAATAACACAATTATATAATCGATATTAGCTAAATAATGATAAATAGTGATGGAATAATAACAAAAAATAGGATATACTAATGATTAATAACAAAAATAATAAATAACAAACATGAGAGTTGTCGAAGGATGAGTATTTAAAAAGTGGTAACAATACCCAAATAATAAAACAGAGAAATGTAAATTAAAGTATCCGAGGCAGAGCCTCTACAGAGTAAATTAGTTGTAAGGGAGTTCCTTAAATAACTCTCTGAGTTTTGCTTTTCTTTTGTGACTAAACTTGAATTCAACAAATCTGGAGTTAGTGCTGTGTATACAACGACCTATAGGGCTCATCTTGTAAGAGATGTTGAGGAAAAAATAATTTAGGATTACGAGAGACCCAAGAAGGGACAAGAATACCTACGTGATCGAGGGTAAATTTACAACAAATTACGCTATTGAAAATATTAAAATAATAACAATAGGGATGGTCTGAGTGGCTTTAAAGCTTGAAAACGATTATCATCAGAAATATCATATACTCCGGGTATGTTCGTTAAATTATATGGCAAGCTTAATTAATTATTATGAGAAAGCCCAAACTCAGAGCAGATTCATACATGATAAGTAACTTCATATATATATATATATATATATATATTAAATTTACAACCTAGAAAACTTAAGTGGAGATTATATTTCTTAGCACATTTGTATTCACTTTTCGTGTCGATTTAAAGTTACAGTAAGTAATGTCAAGACTTCCACTATCTATTAAAAGCATCGTAAAATATTAAAATGAAATTCAGCGTCTGAACGGATAGCTTAATTTCATAGTATCATTCGTGTTCCGTTTTTTACTTTCCTCTCTAGACCTTTAAAAGGGGCAGATTGTTAGAATTATCATAAAACATGAATAGGAAGTTTTTCAAGTGCCCATTTAACTTTCAAAGGATACATTCAATATATATATATATATTTTTATATTCAAGCTTGGAGAATGCTAAGCAAAACTTTCTTATGAGTCGCGTGACATTTCGTGTTTTGTTTGTCCGTGGCACGCAATTTCGTCTCGCGAGGGCTAGAGTGGTCTATGTCACGTTTATATTTATGTTACAGTTGTTGTTTAAATATTATTATTATTATTATTATTATTACCGCGTCTCACTAACCGTTCGGGCTATAAATTAAAAATGGCTG
This sequence comes from Timema genevievae, assembly GCA_902155825.1. Lineage (NCBI taxonomy): Eukaryota > Metazoa > Arthropoda > Insecta > Phasmatodea > Timematidae > Timema > Timema genevievae. The sequence goes on along the minus strand of CABFWO010008930.1, from coordinate 8,094 downwards.
AGGACTACCAACCCTTGGAACTTGATTATTTTATTTACTTGACCATCTAGAGATTGCCTTTTAGCACACAAGTTGTATCAATATATGACCTACAAACTAACTTAATCTATGACAGTAAATATTTTAGTTCACAACCAGTCCTAGCTCCTAGATATTTACTAGTTGGATAGCAGGACTTAGAAAGTAACTTAACCTAGGACAGCAATTCTAAAACTATTGACCCAGCCCTAACTCCTAGATATTTAATAATTGGATGACAGGACTTACAAACTAACTTAACCTAGGACAGTAGTTTAGTAATGAACATAGAGATTTAGCTTCTAAATATTTACTAATATTAGAAAAGGACCAACCCACATATAAATAATGAGTATTTTTTTCAGCATAAGACAGAGTTAAACCGGGCTTCCTCACACTGATGGTCGATCACTCTAAATACTTCACCCGCATTTTCATGCAGGGAGAGTGTAAAACTACTTAGGAAAAATCATTCTCCGAGTAGACCCAGTAGAGATTCTAGCCCGGGCGTTCCGTCCCCCAGGTAACTAGATGAGTAAAACACCTTGTCCTCGTGGCCACCGATGATGGTGCGATTAAGTAAAATACATTTTAAACTAAGCCCTCACTTATACTAAGTGCCATAAACATTGTAAATGAAAGGTAAAATAGAAAAAAGGTGCAAAGGTAAATTTTAACTCAATTTGCTTTAGTGCTACCATCTGTTAAACAATCGTGAGACCTTTCTAATGCACTTTATATTAGGTTAAAAGAGGTCTCTGTCATATTTAAATTGAGCTAGTGCTGCCATCTGTTGGACAATCATAAGAACTTTCTAATACACTTTATATTATGGTTAAAAGAGTTCTCTGTCATATTTAAATTGAGTTAGTGCTGCCATCTGTTAGGCAATCGTGAAACCTTTCTAATGCACTTCAGATTATAGTTAAAGCGGTCTCTGTCATATTTAAATTGAGCTAGTGCTCTCATCTGTTGGACAATCATGATAACTTTCTAATACACTTTAAACTATGGTTAAAAGAGGTCTCTGTCATTTTTAAGTTGAGCTAGTGCTGCCACCTGTTAGAAAATCAAGAGACCTTTCTAATACACTTTATATTTTGGTTAAAAGAATTCTCTATCATATTTAAATTAATTTGATAAAAACGTGTCTTTTGGGGTTTTTGTGAGGTTGGACATATAAAATTTGTTCTGGAAAATTTGTGTATTGTGACTTTCTACCTTTTACTCCTGTAGCCTTCATATATTATCAGGTAATGTGAAGTGGCCTTAATAGGATATCGATATTAGAGGGTGAAAATGATTGGTATGTGTTTTAATGTATGCGGTAATGTAATGGTTAGGCGGTACAGTAGCTTATGAGGGGCAATTTTAGTTTCAAACCAGTCCTTGTTGCTATTAGAACCATTACAATTTATTTAATGTTTCAATTTCAAGATAATTTGAGTTCTTATTAAATACACTCCGTTTTAACCCAATACTTGGTAGGTTTATTTGGAGTGTTATACGTAAACTCCGTTTACTCTGAAAGGTAGCAGTCTTACCTTGACAGATTACACTATGACCCTATCTTATAAGTTGCACCATAGTGGAACCAAGCAAGGTATCAGTCTTAACTTGAGTGATTACACTATTGTTCTATCTTATAAGCTGCACCATAATGGAATAAAGCAAAGTAGTAGTCTTACCTTGACATATTACACTATGGCCCCATCTTATAAGCTGCACCATAGTGGAATAAAGCAAGGTAGCAGTTTACCTTGACATACTACGGCCCTATCGTATAAGCTACACCATTTTGGAATAAAGCAAGGTAACAGTCTTACCTTGAAATATTACACTATGGCCCTATCCTATAAGCTAAACCATATTGTAATCAATCATGGTAGCTCTCTTACCTTGACATATTACTCTATGGTCCTATAAGCTGCACAATAGTGGAATAAAACAAGGCAGTCTTGCTATCTTTGAGGTTAGACGAAGGGTATAATCAACTTTTATCATATAGAGAAGAGACTTATGAGAAATAGAAACTTTTATTTTTGCTGTCAACATTGATAACATTATACAACATATGATTATTTTTAGGTATTGATAATACTAATCAAAAGTTACAGATACATACCACATTACTTGACGTATGAATGAAGTTCAAATTAAAATATAAGCTAGTACCCAAGATGGAACTTTACTCTTTGATGCTAATAGGAATTAGGGAATTAGGGCCAACATTAAGTGATCATTATTTTGGAAAAAAATCTTTTCTTAAATTAAATTTCTTTCGGAATTGTTATTTGTTTTGGATACTGACATATTATGGTCTTAAACCTTTCTGATTCGAGTTCGAATGATTTATTCACAAGTCAAAATTATTTAATTTAATCTTCATGCGCTCTTTTGCACTTAATTTATTTTGCCATATACTTACAGTTGTAGTGAGTCCAAGCGTAACTAACAATGTTTGGTATCATATTTTCATGTTTAATGTTATGGAGAAATATATGAGATATTTCAAGTATGTTAGGAGTTTATTGTAAATTTAGTAGATGCGTTTGAAAGGAAATAAGTATTTTCTTGTCTAAGTTACCCCCACCTCACGGATTATTAGATGAGAATAATGATGTTTCTTATAAACATTAGATCCAGGTGTATAATTACAAGCGAAACTCTACTAGTTGTTTTATAAAAGATTTGTTTTATAAATACGGAAATGTGATATGTATGGACTTTTAAGACAAGATAAATATCATGTGTTTACAGGTGCCTTTTGTACGGCTTAACCATAATGTGTATATGATAGGTTTTATCTATGCTTACAATCTAATTTGCTTAATGTTCGCAATAATCAATTTTGTTTACTTTGGAACTGGTAATGTTTCCTAACGATGAATATTCTCTAATTTTGTTAGACACGCTTTGAACGCTTTAATTTAATATATCTTTGTTTACTTATGTGAATATATTGCTTCCTGACAAGTATTATTGAATTATCTACTATTGCTCACTGTCCGCAATCTATAAATATTATATTGTTTACCTTTGTAGTCTTATTCAATATTCTGATAATAAACGGACTTCAGGCCAATGTTAATTTACATTAAGCTAAATCCTAACTCCCTCAACGTCAATAGTCGAATACACTATTTAACTGAAAGTTAAGATAGTTAGGTCTGGATACTTGGGCTTGGTATATTTGAGTGTAGGCCAAATAAAGCTCCCTGGTGATCTGATTTATTATTCTTTGTCTTGTAACCCTACACCCCACACACACACAACGGGTTGAATAGAAGAGTATGCAAATTAAATGAAATATGAACAGTAGCCCTTGTGTACTATGTGTGTCCACAAGCATAGACACTTGTTGGAACTTACCCCCGTTGATGTCTGAGAAGGGGGTGAGAAGTACGACCTTGAAGTAACGTAGTCATTACCAGGTAGGCTATTTTTAGAAATTTATACTAGAGCTGGAAGATGGGAGTGCTCACACTTAACGTGAGTCAATTACATTCATGACATCCCCACAGTCAATTACTCTATATAAGGGATTTCCAACCTTTTTAATTCCACGGCACACCTAGTCCAAGACAATATTTTCATGGCACACTTGTGTTAAGGCTCTAATATAATACTTTTTCTATAAAATTTAGATACAAATTAAAATTATGAGTATCGAGATGCAGTTTACAATAAGTGTATTCTTCTATCGGTTCCTTCATCTACTTGCAGAGCAAATTATCTGTTTACTTTAATTATTTCAACAATATTTCGACTGACGTTCTCAGATATTTAAGAAATACATTGGTCTATCTTATTATTTAACGAAGACACTTTTGATATTTGCTCTTTAGATTATTTTATAAGCATGGCTTCAATAATGACCTGACAGGCTTTCCCAAGCACATTTTCACCAATAACTTGTAGTTTCTTGTTTTTTGCGACCAATTCAGCAACTTTGAATGACGCATCAGGTGCACTATCTGAAATTTAAACAGTTTTTTTCCATTTTATTTCTGTCTTGTGTTGAGATTTTTTTTTTTTTGGGACTAACTGGGATGTTTGGTGGTTGGATGCCGCTTCATTTGGCTCAGAATCGTTGTTTCATTGCTCACGCGTTTTCCACAAGAGATACAGATATAAACTGGTCGGTAACAATCTCCTTTTCAAGTGAAACCTAAAATTATCTATTGTTATAACACTTTGGGAGGCTTAAAACTGGAACTTGTAGTAGATTTACTACGAGATGTTTAGTTAAATTAAAATCTTAGGAAATTTTGGCGGCACACTTTCAACATTTCACGGCATACTAAAGTGCCATGGCACACCGGTTGGGAACCACTTATTTATATGGACTGAAGTTTTTGTGTGTTGTTTAGAGATTGTTATGCATACATATCAGTCTCTAGCAGTTTCCGTGTCCGTTATTGAGTTAGTCCGTTATTGGGCAGATGTTTCACCATAAGATACCATGTTATTTTGCCAAGTAAAATGAAACTGTCCGTTATAAAGAACAATCTGCTATTCAGATATGTCCTTTAAGGCCCTTGGCCTTGTCGAGTGCAAGTCTAAAACCTATTCTGTGGGATGGTGGGCGGGAGGATTAAAGGCGTGGCGTGGCTTTACAACTGACGAATGTATCCTTCCACGCCAACAAGAACAGATGGATCACGGAAAACGTAGATGGCGATATCTACCGGACAGGTCTTGCGGAAAAACAATTCGTTGGAAATGTAAGTTTTATCGAGAACGAGTGAAATTCTTACAGTAATATTTTCAACATCTCTTCTATGATCACGTATCAATGTTTATTAGTTTTTACATTTTCTTATTTTTTGTTATGAAGCCGGCAGTTTTCTATTGAAAAATGTCAAAATTATTGATATTTGATCAATGTTAAAATTATAAAGGAGGTGTGTATATAAAAAGTATAACGTAATCAACATGCTTCTATTCTTGAACAAACCGTTTCCGAAAAGAAAACTGCAAAACAATAACAATTCTTGAAGATAACCGTTTGTTCCCATGGCTCTGTATTTCCACTCCAAATGAAAAGGGCCAATCGCCTTAAGGGAGAATTGAATGTATTCTGTTTCACATATCTTATGAGTTTTAAGTAAATATCTCCATGATTAGCTAAAGGAGATACAAAGTTTGTGATCTACACCGTACCAGTTACTTTAAATATTTATCAATTATTGGGGAAAGTGAAATTAATCTTACCCCTAAGTGAGCTAGTTTATTTACCCTTTAAAAAACTTATTTTTTTGTTTGGGAAGAAAATTTATTTTCTAAAGTTTCAGGGGGCCAATGTCTCCACACAGATGTTACAAGTCGAATATCAGGGCGCATGCGCAGTAGTTCTTGGCATTCCCAGCTTGAATCTTAACGACCAGTGACCCAGACATCCTCCCTTTACGACACTCCCCTTCCTCCCCCCTCAAACCGACCCCGCTTTAAGCCCAAATACTTAATTTCTCATTTTGGATCAAATTACAGGACGAGGGGTTTACTTTATTCACAGTCTAAAATAAAAGTTACATTAAAAATTAGTAAGGACAGCCTTTGTGGTTTGGCGGTCAGAGTTCCTGGCTATAGATCAAGAGGTCCAGGGTTCGATACAAACATTTTCTGTGACGTAGTGGGTCTAGAACGAGGTAAAACTCGAACTCGTTAGAACAAATTAGGAGATACCTGGGTTAATAAGTAGCAGATTCAGTCTAGAAAACTGATATCAATGGCCTGAGCGTTCCCTGTGTTGACCACATGAGACCCTCTACCCGCAAAAGTTGGCACTATCGTCTATAACGGCAGTGGCCACTCGGTTTGTATAGCTCTATTCCAGGCTGTCACCAAGGAAATTATATAGTATTATGGTATTATTTTAGAGAGTTGATTCGTTTAACATTTGTTATTAATCTTTGAGAAGAATTAATGGATTTTGATAATACTGTAACATTATACTATTAAATTAATTTAAACACGAATAAAGTTATAGTAATAATCAATTATGAACACTCATTTTCTTAATGAAAATTGTATTTTCCAAGTCACTTAATATCAACGTAATTAAATACTATTTATAACAATTTAACTACCTTAGGTTTGCTGGTATAACAGGATAATAATTTCAGAGAATTATGACCCATAAAGTCTACAAAGATGTCGTCACACTGTCACGATGAGATTCCTAAAGAAATAAAAGGGAGAGAATTTTAAAGGAGTTGAGCAGAGTTTTCTGCTGTTCTATCGTCATTAAAGATGATTATTTGAATCAGACAAAAACTTACCCATTTACATACTCTATGGAATTAGAAACCCTAAAGCTCATTGCCGCACTAACAAAAGTACGCCAACTATCAATTTATTAACCTAGTTCTATCCAGTCCACCTCAAAACACCCTATCCCCATCTAGAGCTAGTCCTATCCAGTCCACCTTATTGCACAGTGTCCCTATCTAGAGATAGTCCTATCCAGTCCCCCTCATTACACCCTATATTGAGATAGTTCTATCCAGTCCACCTCATTACACATTATCCCTATCTTTAGATAGTCCTATCCAGTCTACCTCACTATACCCTATCTTGTGTTAGTTTTATCCAGTCCACCTCATTACACCCTATCTTGTGTTAGTTATATTCAGTCCACCTTTATACACCCTATCCCTATCTAGAGCTAGTTCTATCCAGTCCACCATATAACACCCTATCTTATGCCAGTTCTATCGAGTCCACCTCAGTACATCCTAACTTGAGCTATTTCCATCCAGTCCACCTCATTGTACTCTATATCTATCTTGAGATAGGTCTATCCAGTCCATCGCATTACATCCTATCTTGAGCTGGTTCTATCCAGTTCATCTCATTACACCCTATCCCTATCTTGAGCTCATTCTATCCAGTCCATCTCATTACACCTTACCCCTATATTGAGCTAGTTCTATCCAGTTCCCCTCATTACACCCTATTCCTATCTTGAGCTAGTTCTAGCCACTCCACCTCATTACACCCTATCCCTATATTGAGCTAGTTCTATCCAGTTCAACTCATTACACCCTATCCCTATATTGAGCTAGTTCTATCCAGTTCAACTCATTACACCTTATCCCGATCTTGAGCTAGTCCTATCCAGTCCCCCTTATTACACCCTATTCCTATCTTGGGCTGGTCCTATCCAGTCCACCTCATTACACCCTATCTTGAGCTATTTATATCCAGTCCACCTCATTAAACCCTATCATGAGCTAGTTCTATCCAGTCCATCTCATTACACCCTATCTTGAGCTATTTATATCCAGTCCACCTCATTACACCCTATCATGAGGTAGTTCTATCCAGTCCACCTCATTACACCCTATCTTGAGCTAGTTATATCCAGTCCACCTCATTACACCCTATCATGAGCTAGTTCTATCCAGTCCACCTCATTACACCCTATCTTGAGCTAGTTATATCCAGTCCACCTCATTACACCCTATCATGAGCTAGTTCTATCCAGTCCACCTCATTACACCCTATCTTGAGCTATTTATATCCAGTCCACCTCATTACACCCTATCATGAGCTAGTTCTATCCAGTCCATCTCATTACACCTTATCTTGAGCTTGTCCTATCCAGTCCACCTCATTACACCCTATCTCTTTCAATTCCATTCTAATCGACAAAATGGGGCCGAGCTACGACAGCCTCTCCTTTCCAACCAGTCTTAACCTGGCCAAATTCGTATACACACCCCTCAATACACCTGAATGCAGTGTGGGTGCTATTAGTCACTATAGTTGACCGATAAGAGAGATGGCAGGTTTATTTTGAGGGTTAAACCACACCAGAATCACGTTCCCCCTGCCACAACGGCATTCCCCACGTTAAATCAAAAAACGGGTCCTGTTGCAAGTCGATTCAAACACGCTAACCATGTTGACCATCCCATATGAAGGGGGTAAGGAGGGGGGGAGAGGATTGCTTTGAAGCATTCTCTATTATGAGTGATGTGGTCGTTACATTAGTATCAAGCAAATTATATCTTGTTTAATTTGTATGAAGTGTTTTATATATATATATATATATATATATATAAAATA